>JAJONR010002324.1:0-101575 GCA_029582245.1 Solanum etuberosum | reverse complement strand
GTTGAAACTATTTTTTTAAAAACAAACTTAAAATTCTTTTTTTTTTAGGGGGGTGGGGGGCTGGTAGGGGGCTTATGGGGGGGAGTTGAGGGAGGGGGTGGGGTGAGAAAATAAAAATTTGAAATTGAAAATAATTTTTAAAACAAACTATAATAATAATAATTTTTTTTTTTGGGGGGGGGGGTGGGGGGACGGGGTGAGGGTGGGCTGAAAAAATAAATAATTGAAGTTGAAAATATTTTTTAAAAATAAGGTTTAAATTTATTTTTTCAACAAAAAAAATTGTAATTTGAAGTTGGAGGAGAGTTTTGAGAAATGTTTTC
Organism: Solanum etuberosum; assembly: GCA_029582245.1. Taxonomy (NCBI): domain Eukaryota; kingdom Viridiplantae; phylum Streptophyta; class Magnoliopsida; order Solanales; family Solanaceae; genus Solanum; species Solanum etuberosum. The sequence goes on along the minus strand of JAJONR010002324.1, from coordinate 101,252 downwards.
CTAAATATTTGAAGGGAAGTCATTTTTCTTAAATTTGAAGAAAATGAGTTGATTTGGAAAATATTTTCCAAAACTTTTAACCCAACCAAACATGAGATAATTGGAAAACATTTTCCGTAAAATGTTTTCCTTCATACCAAACACACACTAAGACATGTGATTAGGACATGTTGGATTTCTCAAGGATGATTGGAGACTTTAGAAGTTAATACAAAGGAAAGAACGTAGTCATGATTCAAAGGAACAAGTCAGGAATGAAGCACGAAAAGAAAAAGGAAAAGGCGACCCTGGCGTACTACTGGCGTGGGGCGCCAGACCCCAAACTACTGACCAATGTTTGGGAGTGGCGTGGGGCGCCAGGCTCCAAACTACAAAGCAAAAGTCCGAGCCCTATGGGTTACGCGCCGCCCCACATCCCTACCAAGATTTCTGACGATTTTTTCAAGCACAAAAAGGTCCCAACTAGTTTAGAATGGGGGAAATTCTCCCAAACTCTTTTTGATTCTAAAATTAGATACTAATACAAGAGGAATTCCATAAAATCATTCTGGAAAATCAAACTTCTACCGAAGATCAACAACACAAAAGAAATCACAACCTCCATTGTTTAAGAATTGAACAAAAATCAAGAATTACTCAAGAACTCTGACTACAAAAATTTCGTTGATAAATTAAGATGTATGGAGTGAGGACGAACAATTCCAACACTGTGAGAACCCTTACATACCTGGAAAGAACAATGTTCTTGGCAAAATCCACAATTCTTGAAAGAACGTTTGAAACCCTGCCCTTTTCTCCTCTTGAAACTCCGCTCTAAAGCTCTAAGTGTTTAGGAACGTGAAAAGTGGTCTAAATATGATTGGTCCCTTATTTGAGGAGAATAAAATCATGCTACGCCTAGTGGGAAAAGGAAAAGACTAAAATACCCTTTTCTAAAATGAATGAGATGCCTTAAATAGAGAGACTACACTCAAACAACCATAACTTCTTACTCCGAGCTCGAACTTTAGAAAACTCGGAGGCGTTGGAAAGAGGACTCAAAAAACATCAATTTGATAGTTGATGGGCCACCTAAATCTTTATGTACTAAAAGATATGATCGATTGAAGTTGACCCAAAACTAGAAACTGATGGTTGACTTGAACAAACTTCTCTTTAATTCTTTTCGAAATCCAAGGTTAGACAGTTTGCACAAGCTTCCCTTTTAATATTAGGTTCATAAACCTGAACACCGACCTAAAATAAAAGTAAACAAAGAAAGAAAGAGAAAAATTAGTAATCATAATTATGAGATAAATATCAATATTTGTCATGCAAAAGGAAATTAACACTATGTATACATACTCTCTCGATAAATGAATAAACAAAAGGTTGCATACATTAACGACAAACCCTTAAAAGTTGTTACTATTAGTAAACCTCTTTACTCTATCAACATCATCTGGGAGTATCATCAAAGCATGGCAAGTTTATCTAATGTAACTAATTCAAAGTTACTTAGAATAAATAATTGATAAATATTCTCTCAAATGATATAGCTTTTAATTAAATCATATTTTTGAGTCACTATTTTCTAATACAAACTTTAAGTAAATATTATAGACCGAAGTGCAATTCACGTTTCCATAAACTAGTATATGTATATAAATGTGTGTGTGTGTTGTATAGACATCCATCAAAATTTCACAACAAATATTATTTGAATACATAATTGTAAGTACAATGAGTTCAGAACTAAAAAATTTAAAGATCAAACTCATCAAATTTAAATTTTAGATAAACCTTTAGTTGTGCATCAAACTATGCTAGGTTGCAAATTGGATCAGCAAAAGTCCAATCATAGGCTTTAATAAAAGAAAAATCTCCAGTCCCCTATTTGATTTAATTAGTCCTATGGATCGGATTTACTACCGCCAAATGTTGAAAACATAATTAAGTAACTAAAAATGTGTATTCTCTCTAACACTTTAAGCTTTATTTTTTTTGATTAAATTTTTTCCATTGATGAAGAATTAAATTTAGTTTTTTAAAAGGCATAAAAGTATAGCATTATGAGATTACTTAATCTATTCACATTTTACTATGAGGTTCAATATTTTTTTCTATAATAATGGTAGGTTGATCTGATCCGAGTACATTTCTATACACACGGTGTTATCAAAGGCACACTTAAGCCCTAAAGTGAGGCACACAATATGTTGAATGTTTTGTGTCGTTCTAATTCCTCTCCAACTGTTGAGTAGCTCATGGGATGTATGAAAAATTCCTTTTCAACTAAAATAATCATGTAAGCTAACTAGGCAAAGTTGTGTGACATTTGAAAGAAAAAAAACAATGGTTAATAGTTATAATGACCATTAATCATAAGTTGTGTGACCACTTAGGCCATTAAGTCTAAGTTTAAATTCATGTAATCTTGTTATTGGGAGTTGAATTAATTCAACTGTTTGACCGTTTCATTTTTTTCTTCTTATTTTCTCTATTGCTTTTTGTGTGATTATGTAGAATAATTGAAAATTTGCAAAAGATTAAGCAAACCATGAATCGCATGAGAACTCCTGATGAAGAAAAAGAAGAGGTCAGCTCCTTTTTTTTTTGTTTCTACGAAGTAATCTATAATTTTTTTTGTGTGTATAAAGATTTAACCAATGACATAAGAAAAATATTTTAGGATCATTTGCTTTGTCGGATAAGGAATAATATTTTAAGATTAATGTTATTCCGCATTTCATTATATTGTTAGTTAATCCCAGCATAAATTTTATACTAAAATGATGGTATTAGATATCACATATAAAAGGTGTTATTCAAGAGTAAAACTTTATGGCTCAAAGTTCAGGATTCAAGTGTAACTCCTTTGATTGACTAGGGTTCAAAATCAATTATTTTTACTGATTTAGTGAAATTTGTAACACATATGTAAAAAGTCGAAACTACTTATTAGCTTTGGATTAGTCTATAACCGATTCTTTACATGACGGATTAAGATTTGAAATGTTTTCTACCGTAGTCCATTTGAATTTACTCAAATGTAGGGTTTGAATGAAAGCTACTAGTGTTCAATACGAATAGAGAGGATAGTCAAAAAAAGTGCACTTCAAGAAATGATAAAGCAATGATTAATGATTTTCACTTAAAGTATCTCTCAATGTCTCCTAAAACTTTAATCGTTGAATTTGAGAAAATGGAGTATGTATCATAATCCAACCTTAGATTTTGGCTTTAGAACTTCTCCATTTTTGTCTGTTAATGGAAACAATTCTAATTTTTTTATCAAACATATTAGACCTTTCATTTTCCTTCCTTTATTGTAGTAATTTTGATTCTTCAATTTTATCATAGAGTACGAAAAAAAGATAACCTATTTGCCTCATTATTTTATTGTTCAATTATGTTTACATTTGTACTGTTCATTCTAATATAGGTGTTACTTCTTTGTAATTGTGAAAGGAATTGGAGACACTAACTTTTTTTTTGGGTACAAAAAGACGTCATATATTATATCTTAATATTCATCATTATAAGATAGAGGAAGAATATGGCTGCTAATAGTATTTGGGACGGGAAGTAGAAGTTAATTGCAATATTTATTAACAGTAGTTGACTTAGTATGGCTAGCGAAAGATGTTTCTCCTTTGTCTTCTTCCGGCTTCTTAACTGCAAACAAGGGAGTAACTTCTAATAACAAAAAAGAGTTGTCCATTTTAAGCCTAGTCCCCTCCTTAGCTAGAATATCTACCACTTGATTTCCTTTTCAATAGTTATGCTGCATGAGAGGGTTTCCCAATCGTTGTAGTAGATCCATGCAATCAGATAAAATGTTATTGTAAGATGGGTGGTCATCCTTTAAGTGTTTGATGATTTCTTCACAATCTATGGAGATTTCTAGGGGACTTAGATTGTGAATAATGTCTAATTTGATGGGTAACTTAATCTCAACATACAATGTTAGGGCTAAAGGTAAATATGAATAACTATAATTGTCAATTTTGTTGAATGAATGCTCTCAAATGAGAGTTCTTCCATTAAATAGAAAGAATTCTGATTTACATGCCTAAAAATCTGCTATATATTCCTAAATATATGCTATTCCTCATTGTAATATCTCTGAAAATATGCTACATTAATCTATGCTATCTCCTATCATCATTATATATATATTTAGAGTTATAATATAGATATGTACATATATTTAAAATCTGTCCAATCATGCTAACATCCCCCCTCAAATTGATGTGGTGGATCAAAAAGCATCAATTTGCCTACCAGAAACATATGACGTTGTCGTGCCATAGACTTTGTAAACACATCAGCTATTTGTAGATCACTGGATACATGTGGAAGAGTAATGATTCTGTTATCTACAGCTTCACTAATATAATGACACTGCACTTCAATGTGTTTGGTCCTTTGATGATAAACTGGATTAGTAGCAATCTGAATAGCACTTGTGTTGTTAGCATGGAGAGGAGTGGGATTAGATTGAGGAAATTCAATTTCTGCAAGTAAACCATGAAGTCAAACAATCTCAGAGAAAGCAGTAGACATTGCTCGATATTCAGATTCGGTGGAAGATTTTTTTGATACACGGTCTTGCTTCTTGCTCTTTCAAGATATCAGGGAATCTCAAAGAAACATGCACCAACCCGTGATGGAGCGACGAGTATCAGGACATCCAGCCCAATCAAAATCACTAAATGTATTAAGCTGAATCTCAAAACCACTAGGAAAGAATAATCTACGAGTAGATGTTCCCAAGAGATATCAAATGACGCAACGGACAGCCACCAAATGTAGATGGCACGGAGACTGCATAAATTGACTCACTTGTTGAACTGGAAAAGAAATATCAGGCCGAGTAATAGTAAGATAATTTAGGCTGCCAACTAATTGCCAATACAAAGTTGGATCAGGAAGAAGATTTCCTTCCGCACGATAATACATTACATTCAATTCCAATGGAGTATTTACAGGGGAAGATTCTTGTAGACCAGCCAAAGCAATCAAGTCCTGAGTATATTTGTGTTGGTTGAAGAACACACCTAAAGATCTATAACGAACTTCTAACCCTAAAAAGTATGTAAGAGTACACAGATCTTGTGATTAGTGAAGAATCAGTTCCTGTGATAATAATGTCATCTACATACACCAAAAGAAGAACACAACCTGCAGATGGTTTTCGAAGAAACAAAGACGAATCATATTTGCTCTAGTCAAAAGAGAATTGAAGCAAAGTAGACCGAAACTTGTCAAACCAAGCTCTTGGAGCTTGTTTTAATCCATATAAAGACCGCTTCAACTTGCATACATATGATGTAGGTGATGAGAACAAACCAGGTGGGGGTTTCATATAAATATCTTCTTTGAGATCACCATGAAGAAAAGCATTCTTGACATCTATTTGATGAAGAGGCCAATTTTGTGACGCAGCAAGGGCAATAGTAGTTCGCACCGTTGTAATTTTTGCTACAGGTGCAAAAGTCTCCTCATAGCCAAGGACCACCAATCGAGCTTTATACCGATCAAGAGTCCCATCAGAATGAAGTTTAATTGAATAAAGCTATTTACATCCAGTTGGAAGGACATTTGGAGGACAAGGAACAACGTCCCATGTGTTATTTTCTTTAAGAGCCTAAAGTTCCTCTTCCATTGCTTTTTTCCAACATTCAAGCTTGGAGGCTTGTGAGTAACTTGTTTGAATAGAGATAGTGGATAAAGTAGAAGAAAAACCATACCGTTTAGGAGTTTGAGACAATCTAGTAGATCGCCAAGGAGGCTTAAGAGGAGCAGACCTTGAAGAAATATCAGATTCTGGTTGTGGAGCAATCTCAGGTGGCAGATCTGTTTCAGGATGGGGTAAAGTTGGCCGACTTCATTCATACACAAATCCTGGTTTGAACCGCTTAGTAGATAATGACAAATTCTCAAAAGTAAGAAGAAGAGGAGAAACAGAAATGACTCAATATGAGTAGGAAAGAAATATTGATTCTCAAAGAAAATAACATTTCTAGAAATACGAAATTTGTTAGAACTTGGATCATAGAAAATAAAACCTTTCTGTGAAGTACTATAGCCCATAAAAGCACATTTAGTAGACTGAACAAAGAGTTTATTGTGTTGAGAAAGTGGCAGGTGCACAAAATAAACACAACCAAATGTAGGAAAACTATGATAGCTAGGATGCTTGTGAAAAAGAAGATAATATGGAGACTTAAGATTTAACACTTTAGATGGAAGTCTATTAATCAAATAGACAGCAATAGACAAAGCTTCAACCCAATAATTAGAAGGAACAGAGGACTCAATCAATAAAGTACTAGTGACATCTAAAAGATGACGATTTTTACGCTCAACAACCCCATTTTGTTGTGGAGAATATGGGCAAGAGAGTTGTGAGACAATTCCTTTCTGAAGAAACAAATTATTGAATTCATGAGACATATATTCTCCATCAGAATTAGATCTTAATATTTTGATGCATTTGGAAAATTGAGTCTCAAAGTAAGCCAAAAATTTCTTGAATATGGAAAACACTTCAGATTTAGATCGAAGAAAATACACCCGTGTAAACCGACTATAGTCATCTATAAATGTCACAAAGTACTTGAAATGAGCATGAGAAATAACTGGTGAAATGCTCCAAACATCACTATGAATGACATCAAAATACTTTGCAGCACGACTACTAAAATTAGGAAAAGGAAGAGTTGTACTTTTGCCTAATTTACAAGTAGAACAATCAAAGGAACCAGGTGAAAATTGATTTTTATTTTCCAATAAACCAGAATTGGACAAATGAGACATCACAATGGAATTTGGATGTCCTAGACATTGATGCCAAACCTCATTCTTAGTAGTGGTAGAAGCAAAAGCTAGAACACGAGGAATAGAAAAGTGTATAGGAAACAATCTTCCAACTTTAGGCCCCTTCGCGATTATCGTCCCCAACACCTGATCCTGCACAAGGCAACCATTACGAGAAAATTTCACATCACAATTGTTATCTACCAATTGGCCAACTGAAATAAGACTAGTGGAGAGCTTTGGTGATACAAAAACATTCTTGAAAGTTTCAGTAATATCCCCAACCTTGGTAATGGGTAAATTACTACCATTGGCAACCTGAATTTGTGTTGGACCATTATACTCACGGATGTTTTTGAGTATATTAGTTGAGTTGGTCACATGATTGGAAGCGCCAGAATCAATAAGCCAAAATTTAGATATTACCTCATTGCCTTGTAGCCCTAAAGCTGAAAATGCTGACAAGATCATTTGTTGTACCATTTCAGGAGTAAGAACTCGTCCTAATGAAGACGAGTTATCTGTAGTGGAACCATTTATCCCAACTTGAAAAGCCTTTGCCCTACGGTTTTGAGGACGTGTGAGACACTCTTTGATAATGTGTCCTTGTTGTTTACAATAATTATAGAACTTCTTACCACAATTGCCAGCAATATGACCATATTTCTTGCAACTGTAACATTGAGTTCTAGCCATATCCATGCCTTTTCCTTTCCCTTGAGCTGCAAATGCAACAGTGACAATATTTCCTTGATAAAAATATTTTGTGTGAAGAGACGTTGCTCTTCACGAAGTAATTTCCTAAAACAGACATCCAACGAGGGAGATGGATCACGGTTCATCAAGTTGGAGCGAACACTTTCAAAATCAGATGGTAATTTCATCAAAAATTTATATCGCTTGCTTTGTTCATGAACTCCTTGAATGATGGAGAGTGATTCAGAAGGTATTTTAGCATAAAATATATCGGTAAATTCAGCCCATAAGTTCTGAAATCCAGAGAAATAATCTTGAACAGAGAGACATCCTTGAGAATACATAGCAATTTCATGCTCTAACTAAAAGCGCCTTGCGCTATGGTCTTGGTTGTAAACATTTTTTAATTAATCCCACATGGCCTTTGCTGTCTTGTTTGACCTGAGATTAAGAACAATAAGAGGGTCAATTAACCCTAAAATCCATGTCATCACCCGAGCATCTTTAACCTTCCATTGACCGAGCTTTGTAGGATCGGTAGGAGTAGGATCACTTCCATCTATATGTCCCTATAATTCTTTTCCGGTGACAAATAGTTGGAATTGAAATTCCCAGGCAGAGTAATTTTTTCCTGTGAAACGAACATGGAAGGACTCAAACTGATATGACGCCATGTTCTTGACAAGCTAAGGAATATAGAAATTCAATGATGCAAAATAACCAGAATGACCAAGACTAAGATTCCAAGATACTTAGGACTAACTGTTGACTAAAAACAGTAAGCAGAACTAAAACTTTCAAAAAAAATAATCTGAAAGAAACCATAGATGAAAGACACTAAGAATCAAAGCACTGAAAAAGGCTCTAATACTATGGCAGTTTTGCTGAATGAATGCTCTCAAATGAGAGTTCTTCCATTAAATAGAAAGAATTCTGATTTACATGCCTAAAAATCTGCTATATATCCCTAAATATATGATATTTCTAATTGTAATATCTCTGAAAATATGCTACATTAATCTATGCTATCTCCTATCATCATTACAGAAATATTTAGAGTTATAGCATAGATATGTACATATATTTAGAATCTATCCAATCATGCTAACAATAATATCATTAGAAGCTAATTAAGGAAGGAAATAAAGAGGAAATATGAACATGCAATCGACCGATATTCCTATTCATTAAGAATCTTGAGATAATCAAATACATGTCCTTTACAATTAACCTAATTCGTTCAAAGGTCATGAAATGAGATATAAAAATTAATATCTTTTGTATGTTTATTAACATAAATCAAATTAAAAGGTAATTTTGGGAGACATAATATTGATGACAGGATAATAAATGAGGTTGGTTTAACACCTCTATATCCAACACTGGTACAGGTTGATCAATCAACTACAATAATTGGAGACGGTACTTTGTGTGGCTGGAAGTTAGAAAAAATATTAGGGTAACCTATCATGTAATTTGTGGCGCATGAATCAATCACCCATTTATTTCAAGAGGTAATAAGCCATTTTTTTCCAGACTCAGCAAACGTAGTAACTAAAGCATATTCTTTAAGTAATTTTTGATAATGAGCAAATCTAGCATACCTCTGCCGAAACCAAAATTGTTTGAATCAATGATAGCCTATGAGAAACATCGACCTTACTATTACCCTTATCTGAAATCTTCCTTTCTTCTCCCTTATTATCATTCATTTTATCAATTATCCACTCACAATATCAAAGCAAATTAAAAGAGAAATCACAAAAACTCTCGTATATAAAGGGTTTAATAGGAGAGTAGTCAACTCCGAAGGGCTAAATTCTAATAGAGAAAGCAAAAGAAAACCAAATAACCTAAAATCGAGTTGAAATGATAGGAATACCCAAAAATTCATAGAGATAAAAAGAAACTTAAATATGAACTGCAAAAGGCTCCAGACACAGACCAAATCAACTAGTAGAGAGGATATTAAACCACCAACAATAGAGATCAAACGATTTTATGGCTCAAAACATATAAAAAATAGTAGAGAAAAAAAATTGGAACTAAAGTCACCAAAAGAAAGATCACAAAACCTAGGTCTTGATTTTTAATCCTAAAAATGGTTTTAACACCTGAAAAATTTCTAAGCTAAGACCCGAATCATTTTATAACACCTCGCAAATCTACTCTTAAAATCTGAATAATTCATCGTAAGTATATGAGCTGGAATGGGGTGATGTACGACTTTCTCATGTATTTTAAGATCCTTTAACAAGTGTATCAAGAGTATCTAAAGTGATCTAGGATCATAAGTGATCCCCATCACAAAGCCAAGTTCAAAGCATTCATATTGGCTAAGTTCTCGCAAGAGTTCATATAAAGGTCCACTTCAAACATTCGTATCTCTAAGAATATAATGAATTAGGTAGCCTATGAACTACCAAATTAAAGGTCTACGAGTATTCTTTTCAACTCCACCAAGTTTTTCTTATCAAGTTCAGAGAAAAATGTTATGGTCATTTTACATAAACATACCCGGGCTAGGAAATTGAGCGAACTCACCTACTCAATCGGCGGTCCACTGATTGGGTTGGTGAATCACTGAATTAGATCGCCGAATTGTCCCAAAACCTGAAGCTTCTGTCCATTTGGGCGATCTAAAGTCCCAATTTGCAATACACCAAGTATTTTTAGCGAGGAGACCTCCAGATCAATGATTTGGCTGATGGGATTCATTTAAAAGGTCGTTTTCTTTGAGTTTTATGGCTTTCTTACATTCCTAGAAGGGCATTCTTGACGTTTTACCCTAAATCAACTTCCCCAAGTCCATCTTACAACCTAATAACATCATTATAGGTTTATCACTTCTCAAAATTTCTAATTCTTATTCTTCCAAATATCAAGAACTCCAAGAAAGGATTTCTCCAATTTCTCAAGATCTAAAGGCTCCATGTTCAAGATTCTCTTCAAGTATCCTATGGTTTTCAATCCAAGATTCTTCTCCACTCTTCATCTCCAAGAAAACCACATAGAAGACAAAAGCTAGGGTTTCAAATATTTCAATCAAGTTCTCATTCAAAAATCTTCAAGACCTTTGTTCTTCCATGTCTATTAGGCTATTCATAGTGTTTGACTAGTACGTCCTCCACCCTACATCTTAATTCAGTAAGTGAAAAGTTCAATCTAGGGTTTTGCCCTCGGTTTTATGAAATTCTTTATATGAGTTATATTCTTGTTCCGAATCCTAAATTGTTATATTATAAGATTGAAATATTATATGCATTGACATCCTTAGGTTGTTGTTCATGCTTTCATTTCGTATGAACCCTAGTTGATGAGATTTTTATTGAAAGTCTTTTAGCATTTATTTTCATGCATTGATTTTTGAATTTTAAAGTCTGTTCAAGAGAATCTTAAAGTATCTTTTGAGAAGAGTTTAAGGGAACACAAATGGTTCCCAAAGTACTATTTTCACATTGAGAAAAAAAAAATACTATTATAAGAAAAACATAAATAGTTTTCAAATGCATTTAAGTTAGATAAAGAGAAGTTCAGTTACCCCTTAAAGAAAGTTTTATTTTGCATAATGAAAAGAGAGTACTATTTTCAGAAAAATACAAAGAGTTTTCAAACATATTCAGTACAACTTCAGTTAACTCTTAAAGAGGCCTTTTAAGAAATTATCTCAACCCGGAGAGTACTTCTACAGGAGAATTCAATTATATATTTGGGGTACTATTGAGCACAAATTTGGGGGTAAGAGTTCAGATATCTCAAACTCCATAACCTATGCCACCAACGTAAATAGGATCGTACCACAAGAGATGTGACTTCTCAACTGCCACAAGAAGGCTTTTAGTTGATCCAGGAGTTCAGTTTCTTCCTATACTCTGGAAAGATATAGGGCGGCTCTGGCAAAGTGGGTAAAATATTGTATTATCACAAGTCTTATAGTGATGTTGCCGGTTAGAGAAACTCCCTAGTAAAGTATAGTAAAGTATGTTTTATTTATATATTTCAGTTCAATATTTATTATTATTGCATCGCTAAAGAAAGAGTTTAAATTATCTTCATCATGATTTTATATTTATCTTCGGCTGAGTTACCTTCAGTCTTTCAGTTCACTTATTTGTTTTATTCAACATTATTACATACTCGCACATTCAATGTACTGATGTCATTCAACCTGCATCTTTTCATGATGCAGATTTAGGTACTTAGAATCATAAATAGGCGTGTTCCATTGAGATCACAACATTCGTTTGTCAATTTTTGCGTGAGGCCTCCTTTCTCTCAGAGGACTAAACTTTTATGATTTGACAGTAGTAGAGTTTTGAGGTGTCGTGGGTCTTGTCCCGACACCTATATTTATACAGTAGATGCTTCATAAATAGATAGACTTTATCAGTCCTTCAATATTCAAATTCAGATCATTTTTTTAAACCTTATTTTTTTACTCAATATATTTAGAGATTTATGAGATTCAGTAAACTGTTGTTAAATATTTCTTTCAGTTTGATGTTTGTGTATGCTTGACTTAGTCTTTTGCTATTAGTAATAAAAGATGATGGTTCACTTGGGACCAACAATGGTTCTCGAGTGCCAGGCACGTCTAGGTTGTAGGCTCGGGTCGTGACAAACTTTGTATTAGAGCACATAGTTCAACTGTCCTAGAGTGTCTGTGAAGTCATGTAAGTAGGATCTTATTTATGGTTGTGAGAACCCCACTTCTACAAATGAGGGACTATAGACATTTAAGAAAAGTTTTCTTTCTTTCATACTCTAAATCATGTAATAGAATTGTGCCATGAGGAAGTTATTCAACCTCTTATGTTTCTCAAATACATTTGACTACCCCTCTTAATCAAGGTGGTAGAAAAGCAAAGCCCATATCCTTATTGAGTGTTTTGGATTCGAAAGAATGCACTCTGATTCATATGAATTGTGCCTTTTAGCTAAAAATGAGATGTACTCCCAAACTCTCTTCTCTAAGACTTATTTCAAGTGATACCTAATTAGTGGTTGATTTTCACTCATTTAAGGTCCATTTAGCTCAATAATTAGTGTCCTGAATGCCTAATTTTATATTATTATGATAAAATGTTGATAATTTGAAGCTATGAAGGCAATTGGACAAGGCAAGGGTTGATCTTCGAAAGAATAACCAAAAATGTAAATATAAATTGCAAGCTATACCTTTTTGATAACTTAATAGCAAGGGAAGATCGCAAATTGAGCACGACCTCACCCAAAATGACAGTGCATAAAACTTGTGTCTATCAAATTAGGTCGGCGGACTCCACTTGGGAAGGTGATGCTATGAATGAGAAAGGCAGCCTTGATGAGCATCGCCCAAAGTGAAAGTATGAAAAGAAAATATTGAATCCTTGAAAGGAGAACCAAGGTGGTACTCGGACATTCTCCGAATATGAAACGCTAACTCAGTCGAGTTCGCCAACTATGGTTCAAACACTTGCAGCCTAGAGCATCAAAAGTCTAGCTGAGGAGAAAGAGGTGATTTGTCAAACTCGTTTGGTGAGCCTGACTTATGTCACCGATTTAGCCGTGTAATGGATTCTGGGCTTAATTTTTGGAAATTATAAATAGCCCAAATGAGGGAGAAATCAAATATGTAGATCTCGGAATAGAAAATATCATATTAGAGTGTGTTAAGAGTTTAGAGAGAATACTAATACCTTTTAAGAACACTTTTTTAGCATTTGGGGTTTTACAACTTTGTGCTCAAATTTGTCAAATTGAAGTTGAATCTAAAGTAGGTTTACTTATAATTGCATAATTTCATGTTACTCATGGCTATTTTTGTGGATGGTCTAATCTCTTTACTTTCATGAGAGTGATCCACAAGCATAGCCTGTCAGGGGGACCCTTTTTTATCCCAGCCTCTCGTACTTTTGTTTCCATTGCATTGAGGATACTGCTTTATTTTTGGTGGGGTGATGGCCTTTGAGCCAATATTCCCCTTTTTACTGTATTTTTTATTTTATGTTTTGAATAATTGTAGTACTACACTTTTGTTATATTACAGTGCTCTTTTGGTTAAAGTGTGTCACTTTTTTCTCTTTTATTCTGTCTTGATTTTGCGACCCTCATGAGTTTAAAATCATGAAATGCTTGAAGTTTTCATTGATTAAAATTTGAGGATCGATTGTGTTCAATATCGATGTCGTAAATCATATTCATGGTGAGAATGGTGTATAGTCTTAATGTAGAGAGAATGAAATCGATGTGGTTGCACTTTTGAGCGATCTCTTTGAATCATTTTGTTGACTAGTTGTGTTTTGATGTGAGCCTTGCAATGAACATCGCACGAACACTTTTGATCTTTCGGGACATTCTAAATGAGTGTATTTCAAAGTTCTATGTGTGGTGAGGTCTTACTCGAAAGCATGTATGTGGAGTCCTAGAATTTGCCTTGTTAGTCTAATTGTTTGAATCTTGGTGAATGTGAGACATGATCTTGGGCAACAATTTAAAGAGGGAACCCAATTGTCCATAATCCTTTGTGACTACTACCTTGTGACGGTGTGCATCCATTTTGGCACTATTTGAGCCTAATCTATCTGTTTTCAAAAACCAAAAGAAAGCCTCTTGAACTGAATTGTCCCTACCTTCTCACCAAAAATCCTTTTTGAAGCATTGTTATGTTTAGATAGACAACTTATGCCAAAAGCCTAAGTTTGGGGTGTCATAAGAAAGGAGGAATGAGAGCCAAGTGAAGGGCAAAGAAAGATTAAACGAGACTCAACTTATAAAGTATTACAAAAAGAAGGAACCTCTCTTTATAAAAAAAGAGTCGTTGTGATGGAAATGCTTTTCAAAAATAAAAATGAAAAGAGAAGTGAATGAAATAAAGTGGATTTTAAAAAAATTGAGTGACAAGTCAAAGTTTGAGTTCTCAAATGAAAAAGAAAGAAAAGAACTGGAGAAGAGCTGATGATGATTGCAACAATGCTTTGAAAAGGTAAAGTCACCAATCCAAATTTAGCATACCTTAACCCTCAACCCCATATCAAGCCTAAAAGACCCCTTGAGATCTTGCATGCACTAGGTTATGTGATGATTGGAAAATATGGTCAAACCAATGGGGTAAAGCTTACATGTGTTTCTATTTAGAGAGAGTGAGAGTTGAATTGATTCCTTACACCTTTATTGATTTGCTTTGTGAGAGCATGAAATTATTTTTGATGTGAGGGAACTTGAATGCATTTGTTAAAATATGTTCTTGCATTAGACAAGAAGCTAAAGTGAGCTTGAGCTTGTATTGAGATTAGCTAGTCATCATTTGAAGCTTATTGATCATGATTTAGGGTAAAAAGTTATTGAGAGTAGTCCTGCTATGGCACTTGCATGTTAGCTCTTATTGAGTATTGTTGTAGACACCCTAATTGAGCTTATTGTGCTCTTGATTTACTTGAGGACAAGCAAGAATATAAGTTGGGGGTGTTAATGAGTGGGAGATTTGCCCTCACTTAAGGTCCATTTAGCTCAATAATTAGTGTTCTCAATTCCTAATTTTATCTTCTTCTGATAAAATGTTGATGATTTGCAGCTATAAAGGAAATTAGACAAGGCAAGGATTCATGGTTGAAAGAATAGCCTACAATGTAAAAAGAAGTGCAAAATATACCTTGTTGGTCAGTTAACAAGATGGGCGGAGAGCACGACCTCGCCCAATATGACAATGCATATAATTTGTTTCTATCAAATCAGGTTGGTGGACTGCAGTAGAGAAGGCGATGCGCCAAATGAGAAAGGCGGCATTGATGAAAATTGTCCACAGCAACAGTGTGAAAAGAAAAGATTGAATGCTTGAAAGGCGAACCAAGGTGGCAAGCAGTGATTCACCAAACGTGAAAGGCTGACTCAATCAAGTTCACCAATAAAGGTCAAAGTACTTGAAGCCTAAAGCATCAAAAGGTGAGCTGAGGAGCAAAAGGCGATTTGCCGAACGAGTTTGGCGAGCCCAACTAATTTCATCGATTCAGCTGCGTACTGGATTTTGGGCTTAATTTTTGGAAATTATAAATAACCAAAGGATAGACAAATTATATGTAGATCTCAGAATAGAAAATATCATATTAGAGTGTGTGAAGAATTTAGAGTGAGAACACTTTTAACTTTGATGAACACTTTTCTAGAGATTACCCATGGCTGCTTTCATAGAAGGTATAATCTCTTTACTTTTTGTGATGGGTGGCAAAAACCCCAAGATCTAGGGGTGAAATTATGGGGTTGGGTGTTGATTTAATGTAGTGGGTATTGTGCTATGCTCTGTTTTGCTACTGCTCATATATGAATTTAGTCTAATTATCATGTGGTTAACTTATCGGTTAAGGTTGTAAATATAATTCCCACTTCTGATCTCCATTTGATGCTCGGAAGAGATTGATTAGAGTGGGTAATTAGTCAGATACTAGCAATTTAGGTTTGATATTTGTAACTTACTTGAAAATAGAGGTTATGTGTCCGATCTATTTGCCCTGCTATTGAAAGAGAGAATAGAGTAAGGTATTGAGCTGTTTAGTTTGGCATTTAGATGAGATGAAAGAAGATTCTATGTATAGATGATTTGAGATCGTAAGATGATTAGCGTTAATGAAGATGACTTAGCATATTCATGAATATTCATCACTATAGAGCAGCACAATTACCCCTATGTGACATTGATTTCCGATCCCCGCACTCCTAGATTGCTTGTTAACTCTTGATTTCTTCGATACTTTACTTTAATTACGACAATAGATAACCAAATCTTTATATTATATTGGTGAAATTATCCACCCACTTGTTCTTATTATTTCAAATGAGTAATTTTAAAGTCTAAATTTCTTGATAGGAATTCTCCATGATATATCATTCTTTGTTGGATTCGACCCCACCCTTCGTTGGGGCTTTTAATGACTACGACCATTGTCCCTTCTAATTGGTTTGAAGGAGGAAATATGAGAATTATCAATACCCTTTAAGAGGAAAGTATGTTTTAGAGATTGAATAGTATTTTCATTTGAAAGGATAGTATAGGTTACAATGATATACGCAGCAGTAGTAGAAGTGCCTAGAGTTAGAAGTATGTATTTAGAGGTGTAGTAACCTAACAAATGAGGATAGTTATTGAGTAAAGTCTGTAGTTACAGTCATGTACCTAGTACGTCATTAATGAGGAGTTTTCCTTTTTGTGTAGGTTGACGAATTATATTTTTTTATTGATTTCATTATAGAAGGTAGATGGATAGTTACTAGTTAGGATGAATTAGTGTATACTTTACCCTTAAGGGAGTTTATGTTGATGTAACATTGTGTTAGTGGAGACCAAGTATAGGTGTTGAATAAAATAATAGAGTATTCATGAGGTGATAGACTTAAGCTAGGCTTATGATTTTTAATGGAAAGCCATATGGTATACGAAGGGTTGTAGAACTAATTATGCAATGATGTATGGTGAAAGGGTAAATAGTACTTAGGTTGTAAATAAGAATGTGACAGTAATTTGTAAATATGTAGACGGAGAGATAAAGATTGACTACTTGTCATGAGATTTTGTGGGCGAGTGTTTCTTAATTTTATCTAGTAATTGTAAGGTAGTATAGTAAGAGAGCAATTATATTGATATTTGTGTTTAGTAGTAGATACTAAGTTTGAATTTGAGATGAGTGTCGTGATCAAAAGGATGGAAACATGAGGGTAATGATTTTTGTTACAAATATGATCTAGTAGGTTTGACTTAAATTAAGTGAAAAATTAAGGTGTTAATTTTTTATAACTGTGAGTGGCACAAGTGTGGTATTATGACTCTTAGATGAGAGATAGAGAGTGTGGCTAAGTCATTAGATTAGGAAGAGCATTATGAGGTGTACCTGAGATCATATGTAGTAGACGAGGTTCTAGTTAAGTTAACGTTTTTTCATATTTGCCTATATATTATTTGAGTTGTCAATGTGGAATAGGCTGATGTAAGCATTATTTTTCTCCTAAGAATTAGATGAAGCGGCCTTATAAGCCAATGAGAAGAGTTTAAGAGAAGCATCTTAGAAAGAGGTCTTAGAAGGAATCCTAGTACCTCTACATGGAGAGTTCAATAGCCATGAGATAAGACTTTCCCGATTATTAGAGTAAAGCGAATGTAGACCAACTTAGAGGTGATGGAATAGATCCATAACTTTAAAGTGTCAACTTCAGACCTAAGGGGGAGATGATAAGATGAGAAACTAAGTTAAGTGTGAAGAATCTGATAGTGATGTATTCAGAAAAAGTATTAGAGATATATCAATCCATTCATAATCTTGTGTATTCCTCAAAGTTTAGCAATTCCAATATCTTATTGATGGTTCTAATATCATAATTGTGTTCATGGTCTATGCTCATGAACTTCAGACAGATTCACAGCTACGCTTTGTTCCCAGAATGAGGGGCAAAGCCTTTTGCCGATTGATTTCAATCTTACTCCATAGATATCAGCATCATGATATGAACCTATTCATATTAGCACTCATGTCTCATAATATGCCCAGTCTCTAAAATTCATGATTTTTTCTCAATTGTTAACAACATAATATAATGTCATGTATATTCTTATATTAGAATTCTCAAATGTTTCGTGCTTATGATCTTTCGCTCTAAAGCCCTTTCAATGATCCTTTTCACTTTGGAGAATGATGTTGTTAATGGTAGTTGTGTGATGATAGATAAGAGCTGGTTGATTTTTATTATTTTGGTAGTGGTGATGTGATTATTCCATCTAAGCTTATAAATATTGTGGAAAAAGGAGATGATGTTATACGATGAGTAATAGTAAATGAGATTATTTAGTCAGTTTCCTTGTAGTAATGCTTGAAATTTCAGTTAGTAGAGGTGATGAGAAAATGAGAAATTATTAGAAAGATTGGTTAGTAGGAATCCATGGAGTTGCTATAGTACTAGGCTTGTATGTGGTGTTGTTACATGTGGATGAATACGTGTTGTATTAGATGCTTCTTGACTAGGACTCGAAGTTTTGTTGAATGCAGTTGTAGGGAGTAGTATTCTTGGGATAAGATTTCCTATAGATGCATAAAACCTGAATCTTGTGGTTTTAGATTAATATAAGCATCTCATGCTTAGCATCTTGTGAGATAGAGATTAGGCTTGAACATTGTAAGGGCAGACAATTTAACTTAGACCTTGGTAAGAGTAGTCATAAACCCTTGCAGGAGTTATGAGTTGCAGCTAATAAGGCGTGGTATTTGTAAAGGAGGGCATGATTTAGAGGTGTTGCTAGGCTTGAAAGCTAGCACTTGTATTGCTTAAGGCATAGCAGTCCTATTCTTACTTCATGCCTTGATACCTTCGTATCATGTAAGATAACTTTAGATAGAGTGTGACTATGTTCAGAACATTATCATTCCCAACTTATGTGTTATAGACAGTTTCAAACTCTTAGTATGAATCAGTTCCGCCTATGTTAGTAGGCAAGTTCAGAAGTCAGAAAGATAGTAAGAGTAACTCCTTTCTTTTCCATGCTCAATCAAGCCATAATTCAAGGAAAAATGATCCCTAGGGGTGTCACGCCTCGAGGTTACCCCCTTGAAGTAACATGGGACCTAGGTTCAGAATCTAACCCTAAGTCTGGCATATCATAAGCGTACTAAAAATAACTAAGTAAAACATGAATTATGAAGAAGCTAAATCAAAAGATATCTGAAGAGGGGACGAAACCCAACTAGTCTGAATATCAATTATATTAAAAGAGTTTAGTGATGACTGAAACAACCACTTAACAACTCAAGCTGAATCTACTACTATGTCTGAAAAGCCTCTAATTGAGTTGAGCTGCTGGGACATGCCCCCATCTAACTCTAACAAGTCTGAAAACTGAAAATAAAGACTGAAATAGAAAACATGTCTATTGTCCTAGAAGTATGAGGACTCATCACTGAAGCTGCTGAAGTCGGACTTAGAATCGATCTAAGTGTGATATGGATGCTGAGTACCTGAACCTACATCATGAAAGGTTGTAGCGCAGAGTAGGCATCAGTCCTTGTAATATACTGAGCATGCATGATATAGATATACTAAGCTGAACAAGGATATATGAGCTAAACAAGGCATAATGAACAATGACATCATTTGAGCAAGAATATAAATACTGAAACATAACTAAAAAGCTAAGCTGAATGCAATGACTAAGTACTAATCATGAAGATAACATGCGGAACTATATGCTGATAAAAATGCTGAAAACCTGGTCAATGCAATAAGAGTCTTACTGGGGGAGCTACTATTAACCGACATAAACCACGGGAGCTAAATGTGGAGTCCAATGTATATATACCATCGAGAGGACCCAATATACATTGCCAAGGGTATAAAGGTATGGCTGTTGCGTGATCACTAATACTGATGCCCAACATAGGGGAATTATAATCCTTTGCGGGGACCTAGTTCTGGGACTTTGAGCATTCGTTGAACCCTAGTCCAACTCGGTGCTAAGTCTACTCCCAACTGAATGTATATGAAGCTAAAATGCACTAAGTACTGAGTAGCTCAAAACTGACATGCTAACTGAGAATACAACATTTATATATACTGAAAATGTGACATTCAAAATATGAAGAATGATTCTCTGTCTAACTTACCTAGCAAGTATAATTCATGAATTAAGAGAATTTACACAAACTAGGGTTCTGAGTTTTATACAAGGAATTATTAAACGTTTCCAAGGAAATATGTTATTTAGACTATGGATAATATAGCAACTGAAATCACAACAATTCTCCAAGATGTTACAAACCCTAAGTCCAAACAAGCTATGTAGGATCAAGGAACTGACTGAAATCTAGGGACCTAATGGGTGAAAAGAACCCACAAGTGAAATCCCACATACCTGGTGACGAAATCTATGCAAAAATCCTTTGGATTTTGGGGCTGAACTTTGAAGAACACTGATTCTTGTTCTTGAAAGAAATTTGTGCCTCTTTCTCTACTTTTCATTCTAATTTTGATGATGTTTTGAGAGCGAGGGTTCTGGGTATGTCTGACTAGATT
The DNA here is from genome assembly GCA_029582245.1 of Solanum etuberosum. Classification (NCBI taxonomy): domain Eukaryota; kingdom Viridiplantae; phylum Streptophyta; class Magnoliopsida; order Solanales; family Solanaceae; genus Solanum; species Solanum etuberosum. The sequence goes on along the minus strand of JAJONR010002324.1, from coordinate 80,729 downwards.
ATTAGGCTTAGTCTGAGTAAAACGACGTAGTTTATGCATCAAACGACGTAGTTTAAGTGCTTATTGCATAGTGAAATGGACAAAAATGACCCTTACTTAAACTGACGAAGTTCCATCTACTACGGGATGACGGACCATCATTTGAACCACGGGCCGTCAACTGGGTCGTGGTTTTAGGTCTTCCCGATAGGGCTTCACTAAAATAAGCATAACCTTTTACTACGAGCTTGTATTTTAGCAAATTCGGTGGCGCTGGAAAGAGGATTCAATTGTCTTTAATTTAATAGATCATGGGCCACCTAATTCATTTTGTGCTAAAAGATATGATCGTTTGAAGTTGACCCAAAAACCATTTTACTCTAAATAGTTGTTGACCCCTCACCTACGGTCCGTAGGTACAACCACGGACCATACTGGTCGGCCGTGGGTGGTATCAGAGACCACTAATCCTGGACCCCAATGACGGGACCCCACCTACGGACATGTGTGAAGCCACAGACCGTCGGTGGCTTCCGTAGGTTGGCACCACGTCCTGGAAAGCTGCATTTTTTCTATTTTCTTAAATACGAGGTGTTATAATATCTCCCCCTTGGGAACATTCATCCTGGAATGAAGACTAAACAAGCTGAGTATGGAGGGAAGGAGCTGCAATCCCTACTACTAAGTACTAGAAACTGATATCTAACTGAACTGAGTTCCATGATCATGTAAAAAGGCTCAAATGGAAGGATAACTGAGGGAACAAGATACTGAAGTTGAATTACACTAGAGTAAACTGAGAGTCTGTAGAGGAACTATTACCTCAAGATGAAACAGAATCGGAAGGAAAGATGTGAGGATACTTGGCAATCATGGCTTCTTGTGCTTCCCAAGTAGCTCCCTCTACGAACTGACTCCTCCACAAAACATTTACTGAAGTGACTTCCTTATCGCTCAACCTACGAAACTGACGGTCTAGAATTTCAACTTTCACCTCTTCATAAGTTAGACTATCCTTCACATCCACATTCTCTAATGGTACTATCGATGCCGGATCACCCACACACTTAGTCATCAAGGAAATGTGAAAGACTAGATGAACCGCTGCTAATTTTTCTAGCAACTCGAACTCATAAGCCACGTTACCAACCCTTTTTAGGATTCTGTAAGGACCTAAATATCTAGGATTAAGCTTCCCTTGCTTGCCAAATTTCATCACCCCCTTCATAGGTGACAACTTCAGGAAACCTCAATCATTGATTTGGAACTCTAAGTCCCTTCTCCTCACATCTGCATAGGACTTTCGAAAACTCTGAGTTATCTTTAGTCTATCTGTGAAGAGATTAACTTTCTCCATAGCCTCATGAACTGAATCTCGCCCAATCAAGGCTGCTTCACCTACTTAAAAAAAACTAATCAGGGACCTACATCTATGCCCATGTAGTGCGTCGTACGAGGCAATATGAATACTGGAATGGAAGCTAATATTATAGGTGAACTCTATGAGAGGTAGGTGATCATCCTAACTACCCTTAAAATCGATCACGCAAGCTCTCAACATGTCCTCTAAGCTCTGAAAGGTACGCTCTGCCTGACCATCCATTTGTGGATGAAATGTTGTACTGAGATTTACCTGAGTACCAAGACCTTTCTGAAATAATTTCCAGAAATGAGAGGTAAACTGAGGACGTCTACCTGAGATGATAGAAAAGGGAACTCCATGGAACCTGACTATCTCATTGATTTAGAGTTTGGCGTAGTCCTCCGCTGATTCTGTAGTCTTAACATCCAAGAAGTGAGCGGACTTCGTGACTCTGTCCACTATCACACAAATGGATTCATGACGTCTGCGAGTCTGAGGTACACCCGTAATTAAGTCCATGTTTATCACTTCCCACTTCCATGTAGGAATGTTAATCTCTTAATTCATACCTCATGGTTTCTAATGTTCTACCTTAACCTGTTGACAGTTAGAACATATAGCCACAAAGTCTGCTATGTCCATCTTCATGTCGTTCCACCAAAAAACATCGCGTAGATCACAGTACATCTTAGTGGTACCTGGAAGAATGGAATACCAGTAGTTATGAGCTTCTCTAAGGATCTGCTGCCTTAACTCACCCACATTAGGAACAGATAAGCGACCCTGGTAACGAAGCATACCATCTACCCTATGGGAGAAAACCTCAACTTTCTGCTTATGAACTACACCTTTCAACTGAAGTAATATAGGATCACTATCCTATATTTCCTTAACCTCTGCTACCAATGAATATTATGATCCATTCTGAACTATCACACCACCATCTGATGTGTCCGTAAGGCAAACTCCTAAGTGAGCAAGACGGTGAACATCTTTTGTTAACTCTTTCTTTTCTTCCTGAACATGTGCTACACTACCCATAGACAGTCTGCTGAGAGCATTAGCCACTACATTAGCCTTACCCTGATTGTAAAGCATATTCATGTCATTGTCTTTGAGGAATTCAAGCCATCTCCTTTTGCATATTCAACTCTTTCTGGGTGAACAAATACTGGAGGCTCTTATGATCTGTGAACACATCAACATGAACACCATTCAAGTAGTGTCTCCAAATCTTCAGGGAAAATATTGCGGCTGCAAGTTCGAGGTCATGAGTTGGGTAATTATTTTTGTGGACCTTAAGTTGTCTAAAAGCATAAGCTATGACCTTACCTCGCTACATCAACACACAACATAGGTCGACCCTGGAGGAATCACAATAAATAACATAACCGTCTGAACCATCTGGTAGAGTCAAGACATGAGATGTAGTCAACCTAGTCTTCAGTTCTAAGAAGCTTTTCTCACACTCATCTGACCACTGAAATTTGACCTTCTTCTGAGTCAATTTGGTTAATGGGGAATCTATGGATGAAAATCCTTTAACAAATATCCTGTAATAATCAGCCAAACCCAAGAAACTTTTAATATCTGTTGGAGAAGAAGGTCTAGGCCAGAGCTCTACTGCCTCAATTTTCTGAGAATCCACTCGGATCCCTTTGCTGGATACCACATGACCAAGGAAAGCGATGGACTGTAGCCAAAATTCAAATTGTTGAACTTAGTAAATAGATGGCGATCTTTGAAACTCTGTATAACAACTCTCAGATGAGTCGCATGCTCTTCCTCATTCCGAGAATAAATGAGGATATCATCAATAAAGACAATGACGAATAAGTCCAAATACTATTTGAATACCCTATTCATTAAATCCATGAAAGCTTCAAGAGAATTTGTTAGTCCAAAACACATAACTACAAATTGATAATGACCATACCGAGTCCTGAAGGCTATCTTTGGAATGTTACTATCTCTGACTCTGAGCTGATGATAGCTGGATCTAAGGTCTATCTTAGAAAAGAAAATATCACCCTGAAGTTGGTCAAACAAGTCATCAATCCTAGGGATAGGATATTTGTTTTTGATTGTGACTTTGTTCAACTGTCGATATTCAATGCACATTCTGAGAGAACTGTATTTCTTTTTTACGAACAACACTGGAGCACCCCATGGAGAGATACTAGGTCTGATGAAGCCCTTATCTAGAAGGTCTTTCAACTGCTATATCAATTTCTTAAACTCAGCTGGAGCCATTTTATAAGGAGGAATCGAAATGGGTTAGGTATCTGGAAGGAGATCTATTCAAAAGTCGATCTCCCTTTCGGGAGGAACTCTGGGAAGATCTTCTGGAAATACTTCTAGGAACTCATTTACTACTGGGACTGACTCAAGAGTTGGGGTTTCAGAGTTTGGATCCTTTACACGAACAAGATGACAGATATACCCTTTGGAAATCATTTTTCTAGCCTTAAGGTAAGAGATGAATCGACCTATAGGCGTTAAGCTACTACCCTTCCACTCTAAGACAGGCTTGTTTTGAAACTGAAACCGAACGATCCTAGTTTTACAATTGACTGAGGTATAAAAGGAGTGTAACCAAGCCATGCCTAGAATGATATCGAAATCTACCATTTCTAACTCTACAAGATCTGCTGAGGTGAATTTCTGAGAGACTGTGGCAGGGAAATTTTTGTATACCCATCTAGCTATAACAGGGTCACCAACTGGAGTAGAGACTAAGAACGGTTTGGAGAGAGTTTCTGGACTGACACCAATGTTTACTGCTATATACGGAGTTACAAAAGATAGTGTATCCCTTGGATCTAACATTGCATAAACATCAAAATGAAAGACTCGTAACGTACTAGTGACCAAATCAAGAGAATCATTCCGGTCCTGGTGAGCCTTGAGACCATACATACTGTTCTGGCACTGACCGCCACCTGTAGCAAATGAGGCACCCTACTGAGTGGGGTGACCTACTAGAATTGCTGAAGTAGTAGACTGAGCCCTGTTACCTCCTCGTCCTTGCCTGGCAGAAGGGCAATCCTTTAACCTATGACCAGACTGGCCACACCCAAAGCACCCCTCTCTGCCAGTAAGACACTAACTCGGATGGTTCTTACCACACTTTGGGAAAGTTGGAAAAGTACGGTTACCTGAAGCACTCCCCTGTGACTTAGTGCCTGATGCCCTTGCTTTCTAATCCCGTCGAAATCCGGGGGATGGAGGACTAGATAATGAAGGTACTGGGGCTATAGACCTTTGCTGAAACTGTGAGCGATTACCACCGCCCGACTTTTTCTATGAGTATTCATAATTTCCTGTTGTGGCCTTTTTGTTATCCTTAGCCATTTCACTAAGCATATCCCGCTTAACCTGATTAGCATGAGTCATTAGTCTGGAGATATCCATATCCCCTAGAAGCATAGCATTCCTACACTAGATCTTCACCAGATCGGATACCCCAAATAAGAACTTACTAATTTGTGCCCTTAGATCGGCAACCATATGTGAAGCATACCTAAAGAGCTAGGTGAACTTCAGCCCATACTACTGGACCGACATTGAACCCTGCTTCATGTTCATAAACTCTAGTGCCTTAGCTTCTCTCAACTCCCTTGGGAAGAACCTGTCTAGAAAGATCCAGCAAAACAATCCCAAGTCACAGGAGCTGCATCCGCACCCTTGTTGTCTTTCACTGAGTGAACTAGATATGAGCCACATTCTTAAGTTGGTAGGATTCCAGCTCCATCCTATCACTTCCAGTCACTTGCATCACCTCTAGGATCTTCTTAACTTCATCAATGAAGTTCTATGGGTCCTCACCAACCTGCGACTCTAGAAACTTAGGAGGATTCATCCAAACAAAGTCTTGAACCCTAACTGAAGCTGATCCACCATTAGTGTTTGCAAGAACTGTGGCTTGCTGATTATTCTGAATGGCCATACTCTGAGCCAAGAGTTGGATCGCATTCCGAAATTCTACATTCGTAACCTCATGGTTTAGGACTGGAGGAACTGCGTTAGCATTGTGTGCGTTAGCATTCTGTGTGTTAGCTCTATGAGGAGGCATGATCTGAAATGTATAATGATGGATTAGAAGGGAGAAGTTGAATCATACCTCACCCACAATAAGAATAGCAAGCAAAGTGAAGTTTTTCTTACAGCACTTCATAGCCTCCCCCTCATAGGTGTAGTGCGCTTCACACTCATGAAAAGGACTCTACCTAGTGCTGCTTTAAGACACCCTATGACTCTTGAACCTAGTTCTCTAATACCAAGTTTGTCACACCTTGAGGCTACCCCCTTAACGTAACATGAGACCTAAGATCACGAGTGACCCGAAGCTAACCCTGAGTCTGGCATATCATAAGCATACTGAAAATAACTAAGTAAAGCATGAACTATGCAAAATCTAAATCAATAGATATCTGAAGAGGGGACAAAATCCAACTAGTGTGAATATCAATTATATTAAAAGAGTTTAGTGATTACTAAAACAACCACTTAACAACTCAAGATGAATCTACTACTATGTCTAAAAAGCCTCTATTTGAGTTGAGTTGTTGGGACATGCCCCCACCTAACTCTAACAAGACTGAAAACTGAAAATAAAGACTGAAATAGAAAGCATGTCCATTGTCCTGGGAGTATGAGGACTCACAAATGAAGTTGTTGAAATCTGACTAAGAATCGATCTAAGCGTGATCTGGATGCTGAGTGCCTGAACCTACATAATGAAAAGATGTAGCGTCAGTACTTGAAATGTACTGAGCATGCAGAATATAGATATATTAAGCTGAACAAGGATATACGATCTAAACAAGGCATAATGAGAAATGACATAATCTGAGCAATAATATAAATACTGGAACATAACTGAAAAGCTAAGCTGAATGAATTGACCAAGTACTAATCATGAAGATAACATGCTGAATTGTATACTTATATAAATGTTGAAAACTTTGTCAATGCAATAAGAGTCTAACTGTGGGAGCTACTGTTAACTGACATAAACCACATGAGCTATGTATACGCCTCATCGAGAGGACCCAATATACCTTTCTAGGGGTATAAAGGCATGGCAGTGGCATGATCACTAATACTGATCCCCGAACGAGAAGAATTATAATCCTACGCGGGCACGTAGTTCTGGGACTTTGAGGGTACCCTAGTCCAACTCGGTGCTAAGTCTACTCCCAACTGAATGTATATGAAGCTAAAATGCAATAAGTAATTTGTAGCTCAAAACTGACATGCTAAGTGAGAATGCAACATTTATATATAGTGAAAATGTGAAGCATGATTCCCTATCTAACTGACCTAGCAAGTATATTTCATGAACTAAGAGAATTTACACAAACTGGGTTTTTTGTTTTATACAAGGAATTATGCAACGTTTCCAAGAAAATATGTTATTTATATTATAAATACTATAGAAACTGAAATCACAACAATTCTCCAAGATTTTACAAACCCTAAGTCCAAACAAGCTATGTAGGATCAAGGAACTGACTGAAATCTAGGAACCTAATGGGTGAAATGAATTCACTAGTGAAATCCCCATATCTGCTGACAAAATCTACGGAGAAATCCTTCGGATTTCGGGGAAGAACTTTGAATAACACAGCTGCTTGGATGATTTTTGGAGAATGAGGGTTCTGGGTATGTCTGAGTAGATTATTAGGCTTAGATTGAGTAAAACGATGTAGTTTAGACATCAAATGACGTAGTTTAAGTGCCTCATGCATAGGGAAAGGACCGAACGACCCTGACTTAAACTAACGAAGTGCCATCTACTACGGGACTGACGGACAGGGCTTCACTAAAATTGGTCATGGTTTGAGGTCTGCCCGACAGGGCTTCACTAAAATGAGCATAACTTTTTACTGCCGGCTTGGATTCTATCAAACTTGGTGGCGTTGGAAAGAGGATTCAATTATCGTTAATTTGATAGGTCATGGGCCACCTAATTCATTTTGTGCTAAAAGATATGATTGTTTGAAGTTGAACCAAAAGCCATTTTTCTCTAAATAGTTGTTGACCCTCACCTACAGCCAGACCTACGGTCCGTAGGTCCAACCGCAGACCGTACTGGTCGGCCGTGGGTGGGATCAGAGACCACTCTCCCTGGACCCTAATGACGAGACCACTCATACGGACCGTGTGTCAAACTACGGACCGTCGGTGGCTTCTGTTGGTTTACACCAAGTCCTGGAAAGCTGCATTTTCTCTATCTTCTCGAATCTGAGGTGTTATAAGGGGGATATATTGTAGCACCCCAAAAATTTCTAATATAAGACCTTAATCATTTTATAACACCTCGCAACTCTACTATTAAAATTTAAATCGGTCATCGTAACTGTATGATATTGAAACGGGTGATATCTGAATTTCTCGTGTGTTTTAAAGTCCTTTAACAAGTGTATCAAGAGTATCTAAAGTAGTCTACGGTAATAAGGGACCCCAAAAACCAAGTAAAGATCAAAGCATTCATGTTGGCTATGTTCTCACATAAGTTCATATAAAGGTCAACTTTAAACACTCATATCTCAGAATATAATATATTAGGTGGCCTATGACCTCTCAAATTAAAGGTCTACGAGTCTTCTTTCCAACTCTACAAATTTTTCCTTATTTCGAGTTTGGAGAAAAAAGTTATGGTCATTTTACTAAAACATACTCGGGCTGGGATATTGGTAGAACTCACCTGCTCAATCGGTGATACGCCGAATGAGTTGGCGAATCATTGAATTATGTCGCCAAATTGTCATGAAAACCTTAAGCTTCTGTCCATTTGAGCGATCTAAAGTCCCAATGGGCCAAACACCCAATTTTCTATTCGAGGAGACCTCCTGATCACCTATTTGGGTGACAGGATTCATTAAAAGGTCATTTTATTTGATTTTTATGATTTTATTACGTTCCTTGAAAGGTATTCTTGACCTTTTACTCTAAAGCAATTTCCCTAAGTCCCTTTTATACCCTAATAACATCATTATACATTTATCAACTCTCAAAATCCATAATTCTCATTCTTCGTAGATTAAGAACTCCATGAAAGGATTTCTCCTATTTTTCAAGATCTAAAGGCTTCAAGTTCAAGATTATCTTCCAGAATCCAAAGGTTTTCAATCAAAGATTCTTCTCCTCTCTTCATCACTAAGACAACCGCAAGGAAAACAAATACTAGGGATTCAAATATTTCAATCAAGTTCTCCTTCAAACTCTCCAAGAACGTTATTTTTCCAGGTATGTAAAGCTATTCATAGTGTTGGACTAGTTCTTCCTCACGCCCTAAATCTAAATTCAGTCAGTGAAAAGTTTAATCTAGGTTTTTTCCCTCAATTTTATGAAATTCTTGCTATGAGTTATATTCTTGTTTCAAATTCTAAATTCTTATATTATGAGATTACAATATTATATGCATTGATATACTTGAGTTGTTATTCATTCCTAAATATTGCATGAACCCTATAGTTGATGAGATTTTTATTGAAAGCCTTTTGTGCATTTATTTCAATGAATTGATTTTGGAATTTTAAAGTGAGTTCAAGAGTGTCTTAAAGTATCTTTTGAGAAGAGTTTAAGGGAACACAAATGGTTCCTAAAGTACTATTTTCACATCGAGAAAAAAGTACTATTATAAGAAGAGCATAAATAGTTTCAAAAGCATTTCAGTAAGATGAATAGAAGTTCAGTTACCCCTTAAAGAAAATATTATTTTCCACATTGAAAAGAGAGAACTATTTTCAGAAACGTATAAATAGCTTTCAAAGTATTTCAGATTTAGTTCAACTTTAGTTACCTCTTAAAGAGGCATTTTGAGAAATTATCTGAACCTAGAGAGTACTTTTACATGAGCATTCAGTTATATTTTGGGAGTAGTATTGAGCACCGATTTGGGGTAAGAGTTAAGATAACTCAAACTCCATAACCTACGCCACCAGCATAGATAGGATCATACCGCAAGATGGGTGACTTCTCAGCTGCCTCAACAAGGCATTTTAGTAGATCTTGCAATTTAGTAGTGTTCTATACTCCGGCAAGGTATAGGGTGGCTCTGGAAACATGGGTAAGATGTTGTATCATAACGAGGCTCATAGTGATGGTTGTCGTTTAGAGAAAATCCCAGTAAAGTAAAGTAAATTATATTCTTATTTATATATTCCAGTTCAGTATTTACTATTATTACATCCCTACCGAAAGAGTTTAAATGATTTTCATCATGATTTATATTTCTCTTCAGTTGAGTTATCTTCGATCTTTCAGTTCAGTTATTTATTTTATTTAGCCCTATTACATACTCATATATTCAATGTACTGATGTCATTCAACCTTTTATGATGCAAATTTAGATACTTAGGACCATCAACAGGTGTTCTGTTAAGATCACATCATCCGCTCATTAGTTTTTGGGTGAGGCCTCATTGCCATCGAAGGACTCCAGTTTTTTTATTTGCTAGTAGTACAGTTTTAAGGTGTCGTGGGTTTTGTCCCAACACCTATCTTTATATAGTAGCGACTTCATAGATAGACAACCTTGATCAGTCCTTCAGTATTCAATTTCAGATGTTATATTTAAACCTTGTGTTTTTACTTAATATATTTAGAGAGTTATGAGATTCAATATCATTTTATTACACATTTTATTCAGATTGATGTTTGTATATGTTTGAGTTAGTCTTCTGCATGTAGTTAGCCAGGATGAGGGTTCCCTTGTTGACCAGCAATGGTTCTTGAGTTTCGACACGTCCAAGGTTGTAACACCTCAAATTTTGGAAAAGAAAGATAGGAATTTTTGCGCTGCAGTCTGGTACTACGGGTCCTATCTAAGGGTTGTATAAGCTTCTATGGGCCATAGATGGCAACCGTAGGAAGGGGGATATTAAATTTTTAAAGCCAATTCCCAATACCTTTTCTATGGTTCATTAGGACGGCCCATCATCCTTTGTATGAGTTGTAGATTAGTCTCGTAGGTAGGTCCCAGACTTAGTAAAATTTTGAGGGTCAAGATTGGTTTTTACAGTTGTTATCTACGGGCCATAGGAAGACCTACGAGCCGTAGACAAGGTCCGTCAGAAGTTGGTCCAAAACTACGGTTTTTGAACTTTTGTACGGTTGACTAGTACGGTCTGTAGGAAGTTCGACGGATCGAGAAGGGCTTCGTCAGCTATTCTAAGGGGCTTTTTAGTCTTTTGTCTAATTGTTTAAATTAAAACAAAGTCATTTTGGCCTTCATCCTAAGATCTATATAAGGCTTTTGGAGACCCAAATTACCCACTCAAACCCCATTCTCCTAAATTTCCAAAACCTAACCAAACTTATCCTCCCCAAATTCTCTCAAGACTAAAGAAGAAGAAGAAGCTAGGGTTAATTCAAGTTCATCAATCCTCCATTCTTTTTGGGCTTAAAGGATCAAGGTATGTGGGTATTCACCCATGCAACCCATTCTTCCTTGGGGTTCCTAATGTTTCCAATTTTCTCAAATTTACTTTCAATTGATCAAGTTAGGGTTGCAATTCGATCTTTATGGGTTTCATTCAATTTTGATTTATTTTTGTTGATTAAGTCTCCTAATGCATGATTTAATGTTAATACATGATATCTATATATATGAAATTATGTTGACCCATTCCTAATTTATGATTTTCAACTATGAACCTATGGTGAACCTATGAACTATGAATTTATGGAGATATGCTTGTGTTATAAAATTATTGTAAATGGTTTCGGATGCTTTGAAAGGAAAGTATCAATGTTACTGTGAAAGATTTTCTCACATGCTATTATGATCATGATTGTGAAAGATATTTCATACATATGGATTCACATTGGTGAATGGTTTTCTCATCTATGTTGAATTATGTTTAACGAGCTATTTTATGTTTTGATCTAAAAGTGTGGATTGATATTGATCATTGTCTTTCCTATTTTATATTGATATTTTACTTTTATCTATTCTATTGGGATTTAGACTTAGCACCGAGAGGTCTTTAAGGTGGAGGCTAAAATAAGGTAGTCTCTTATAGAAACCTCTAGTCTCAAACTACGTGCCCCCGTAGGATTGTCTTAAATGACTTAGCTAGTGGATACACTTTAAAAAATGATGATATGTATGGATTCTACCATTGGTAGTAAATTCCCGTTCTTTCTGTATGAGATATATACAAGATTCCATGATATAGCTCTCATGGTCTTATTATCGGTTAAACCTAATATCCCACAAAACAACTGTGTTTCTTCAAATCTTTTCATATGTCACCTTTTTCAATGTATTTGATCTTATTTTATGATTTACATGTTATTTATTCTATAAATATTTAAGAGTTTCAAAGAAAGATATTTTCTACATGTTTTAATCCATTCATATTATCATACCTATTTTATGCATATTGCCCCATACTTAGTACATTCCATGTACTAATGTATACTTGTGTCTACATTATTTCACTAATTTAGGGTTCGACACTCTTACCTCCCATATTCGTGGTTAGTTGATCTCATTGATAATTCAAAGATCAAGAGTTCACAAGTCCTCATATTTCGAGGACCGAGATAATTTTATAGCTTTATGTCATTTCCATTTTCAAACTTTGTATGTGATGTATGAGTTATGTCTCAATCACATTCCTTATATGTATTGGATGGTTTATTAAGACCAACTGCTTCGTCAAAACTTTTTAAAAATGTGACATACTATTTTTTTGCTCTTTATTCCTATTGTCTTGTATAATGTATTCTAACTGGCTTATATAGGGCCTCTCAGGGTTATATACGCCTTGTTACGCTTAGGGTATACTTTGGATCGTGAGGAACTTGGTATCAGAATTAGGTTTAGAAAGGTCATAGGATGTCTCATAAGCCACATCGAGTAGTGTCTTTTTCATGAATGCGAAGCACACCACATTTATGATAATACATTTAGGAAATTCCACTTCTTTCATTATTATAAATTCGTGCGATAGAGTTTAACTCTATATGTCTCTCTCCTAATCCTTACCCGATGTGTTTTAGGATATGGCCCCTCGAAGAGCATATGTTAGGAGGAATGTGAATGAGAATCTGGATCGAGAAACTCATAAAACCACACAAGAGGCTCCTTTAGTTGTGACTGACCCTTTGGCCGAACAACTGACTAATGTAGAGTTTGAGGTTGCTTCTCAAGCCAATAGGAAGGTTGTGGTCCCCGTGAACCCAGATGTGGGTACAACAACAACTAGAGTAAGGGGCTTCACTAGAATGACTTCCCCAAAGTTTCATGGTACTAAGGTTGATGAAGATCCTCAAGAGTTCATTGATGAGGTGTATAAGGTTTTGATGATCATGGGAGTGACACTGGTGGAAAAGGTGGAACTGGCCACCTATCAACTTAAGGGTGTTGCTCATGTTTGGTTCAACCAATGAAAGGAAGAGATGGTGGTTCATGCGGGTACTCTTGATTGTGAGAAGTTTAAGTTTGCATTCCTTCATAGATTCTTTTCCCTTGAGATGAGGAAGGAAAAGTTACTTGTATTTATCAACCTTCATCAAGGAAAAATGATTGTGAAGAAGTATGACTTGAATACACACAATTTTCTAGATATGATCCTACTATGGTTATCGATCCTAGGGAAAAGATGAGCAAGATTGTTTTGGGAGTGTCTGAAACAGTGGTTAAGGAATGTTGTATCGCTATGATTATCAAAGAAATGGACATTTCTCATCTATTGATGCATGCTCAACAAATTGAAGAGGAGAAGCTCAAGGAAAGGTCTAAGGAGGCAAAGATGACAAAGACCAGTGTTGGTGACTTTTCACATTCAAGGTCCAATGGACATGGTCATTCAAGGTTTCGACTAAGTTTTTCTGGTCAAGGTTCCTCCAATGTTCCGGCTCCTAAGTTCAGTAAAGATAGGGTGTCTAACCTAAGACATGAGGAGGAAATAGTGGTGGAAATGGATATTTGGTTCCCGCATGCCAAAAGTGTGGAAAAAGTCATCTAGGAAAATTCTTGATGAGCATCGATAATTGTTTTGGTTGTGGAAAAAGTGGTCATCGCTTGATAGATTGTCCATCGAGATTTGACAAGGGAAAGGATCGTAGAAAAGCTCTGCCTAGTGGCTTGGGTTCAAGTGCTCCAAACCAAAACTGATTATATGCACTTCAAACTTGTCTTGATCAAGAGGGTTCTCCCAATGTTGTTATCAGTATGTTGAAAGTCTTTCATCTTGATGTTTATGATTTGCTTTATCCTGGTGCTACTTTATCTTTTGTGATGCCATATGTGGCCATGAGGTTTGATGTTCTTCCAAATGTGTTGTTAGGCCATTTTTATGTCTCTACATCTATTGGTAAATCTATTGCGGGTAAAAGAGTCTAAAGAAATTGTCATGTCTCGTTATCCCATATAATCATTCATGTTGATCTAGTAGAGCTTTATATGTCAGATTTCGATGTTATTCTTGGTATGGATTGACTTAATTCTAGTTATGCTTCTGTTGATTGTAGAACCTGGGTGGTAAAGTTTCAGTTTCCAAAAGAGCTCATCCTAGAGTATAAATGGGGAAATTATATGCCTAAGGGTCAATTTATCTCTTGTGTTAAAGCTAGAAAAATTATCTATAAGGGTTGCATTATCATCTTGTTCAGGTTAAGGATACAAATTCAGAAAACCCTACTCTTGAGTCAGTCCCCATTGTAAATTAGTTTCCAGATGTGTTTCATGATGATCTACTCAGTGTTCCTCCTGAAAGGGAAATAGAATTCACTATTGACCTTCTCCCTAATACGCAACCTATCTCTATTCCTCCTTACCGTATGGCTCCGGCAGAACATAAGGAATTGAAAGAGCTATTGAAGGTTTTATTGGATAAGGGTTTCATCCGACTGAGTATCTCTCCATGGGGTGCTCTAGTTTTGTTTGTTCGTAAGAAGGATGATTCACTTCACATATGAATTAACTACCGGCAATTGAACAAGGTTACCATCAAGAATAAACACCATTTTCCAAGGATAGATGATTTGTTTGATCAAATTCAAGGAGCGTGTTACTTGTCTAAGATCGATCTCCGATCAGATTATCACCAATTGAGGGGGAAAGAAGATTTCTGAAAATGACTTTTCAGACTCGGTATGGTCATTATGAGTTTTTTGTGATATTGCTTGGTTTAACTAACGCTCCGGGCACATTTATGGACTTGATGAATAGAATGATTAGATAATATCTAGACATGTTTGTGATTGTGTTTATCAATGATATCTTGATCTACTCAAGGAGTGAATATGAGCATGTCGATCATTTGAGGATTGTGTTGCAAGTCCTCAAGGACCAACAACTATTTGCAAAGTTTAGTAAGTGCATTTTTTTGTTGAGATTTGTGGCTTTTCTTGGACACATCATTTCTGGTAAGGGTATTATGGTAGATCTAAGAAGACGGATGCAGCTAAGAGTTGGCCTAGACCTTTATCCCCTACGAGTATTAGAAGCTTTTTGGGTTTGGCTGGTTATTGTAGAAGGTTTGTGGAAGGGTTTTCTTCAATTGCCTCTCCAGTGACTGCATTATCCCAAAAGAAAGTTAGGTTCTTATTGTCGGAGGCGTGTGAAAAAAGTTTCCAAGAATTGAAAGATAGACTAACTTACTCTTCAGTGTTGACTTTACCAGAAGGGTCCGACAGGTTTATTGTTTGTTGTGATGCTTCGAGGATATGGTTAGGGTGTGTTCTTATGAAAAATGGTAAGGTGATTGCTTATGCTTAAGGCACCTTAAGATTGATGAAAAGAACTATTTTACCCATGATTTGGAGCTTGCAGCGGTTGTTTTTGCCCTAAATATTTGGAGGCATTATTTTCATGGTGATCATGTTGATGTTTTTACCTACCACAAAAGTTTGTAATATGTGTTCAAACAAAAGGATCTAAATCTTCGCCAGAAGAGATGTCTTGAGTTACTAAAGGATTATTACATGAGTATTCTCTATCACCTTGGTAAGGTAAATGTAGTGGCGGATGCTCTTAGTCGACTATTAATGGGTAGTGATGCTCATGTTGAGGAAGATAAAAAGGAGTTGGTTCTTGATGTTCATAGATTGGCCCGATAGGGTGTTCATTTGGTTGATTCTAATGAAGGTGGTGTTACTGTTCATAATGTTACAAAATCTTCCTTAGTGTCAGATGTGGAAGCCAAGTAATGTCTTGATCCAATTTTGGTTGAACTAAAGGAAGCGGTGCTTAAAAACTCCTTTGAGGCTTTCTCCCAAGGGAGAGATGGTATGCTTCGGTATTAAGGTCATTTGTGTGTTCCCAATGTTGATGATTTGAGAGAGAAAATCTTATTAGAAGCACATAGTTCCTAATATTACATTCACCTGGGAGCCACCAAGATGTACTGTGACTTGCGGGAGGTCTATTGGTTGAATTGGATGAAGAATGATATTGACGAATTTGTGGCTAAGTGTTCTAATTGTCAACAAGCCAAGGTAGAGAATCAAAAGCCGAGAGGTTTGTCCCAAGATATTAGTATTTCTACTTGGAAGTTGGAAGATTTGAATATGGACTTTATTGTTGGTTTACCCTGCTACTAGTGGCAACATGACTCCATTTGGGTTATTATGGATCGTATGACAAAGTCACCTCATTTTAATCCCGTCAAGGTTTCTTATTCGGTGAATACTACGTTAAATTGTATCTAAGAGAGATGGTTAGGTCGCATGGACTGCCCATATCCATTATCTGCGATCGTGGTACCAAATTTACTTCTCAATTTTAGAAGTCTTTCCAAAAATGGCTTGGTACTTGTGTCAAGCTTAGTACGACCTTTTGTCCTCAATCTTATGGGCAAGAAGAGCATACAATCAAAATTGTGGAAGATATCTTGAGAGCTTGTTTGATTGACTTCAAGGGTAATTGGGATGATCGTATGTCTTTGATTGAATTTTCTTATAAGAATAACTATCATTCAAGTGTTTGTATGGGTCCATTTGAGGCTCTTTCCTGTAGGAGGTGTAGATCCCTTATATGTTGTTTTGAAGTTAGTGAGGCTGATTTGATAGGTCTTGAATTGGTACATGAGGCTATGGAGAAAGTTCTGCTTATTAGAGAAAGGTTGAAAACGGCTCGAAGTCGACAAAAATAATTTGCCGATGCTAGAGGGAGAGATCTAGAATTTGATGTCACTACGTACATTTCTCTACTTACAAAGATGTTAACAAAAAAGGCTAAAATTTCGCCCATGAACGGTGTAATGAGATTTAGGAAGAAAAGGATGTTTAGTCCCCGTTATGTGGGCCCATATCAGATTTTGATGCATATATAAAGTTTCTTATGAACTATAATTTCCCAATGAATTAGCATCGTTACATCCGGTTTTCCATGTCTCTTTGTTAAATAAATGTGTTAGTGATCTGACATTTATAGTACTATTTGAGAGTCTTGGTATAAAGGAGAGTCTTTCTTATGAAGAAGTTCCGATTGAAATTTTGGACCGAAAAGTTAAAAAGTTGAGGAATAAGGAAGTTGCGTTCGTAAAGGTCTTATGGAGGAATCAAGGGGTTAAGGATGCTAGTTGGGAAGCCGAGGCCGATATGATGTCCCGTTATCCCCATATTTTTCCCTCCGATCCAACTCTAGCTTGAGGTATTTAGATCTTCATGGTTCATCCTTTTGGTTTCCTGTGTCTTATTGGTTCTTGTGTTTCCTCATGCATGCATGCTAATGAAAATTTGATTTTTGAAGAAAATGAGTTAGCTTGAGTGATTTCTTCATGATTATGTGCATTTGAGTGTTAATTGCATGTATGCCTTATGAAATGATGTTTCAAATATGTTTTAGCTCGAAGTTGATGTTTCTCCTTGCTTATATGCATTTTGATGAAGTTGCATTCTTGTTGAGCAGTTAGATTTCTTTCCCCACTCTTCTTATGTTGTCTTGAGTCCCATTCGAGGACGAAGGTTGCCAAGGGGGAGATATTCTAACATCTCAGATTTTGGAAAGAAAGAAAGGACTTTTTGGGCTATAGTCTAGTTTTACGGGTCCCATCTTTTGACCGTAAAAGCTTCTACAGGCCCTAGATGGGAATCGTAGGAAGGGAGAAAATATTTTTTTATAACCAAGTCCCAGTACTGTTTCTACAGTTCACCAGGAAGACCCGTCATTCAATATATGAGTCATAGATAGGTCTCGTACGTAGGTCCCAGACTTAGAGAAATTTTGAAGGTCAAGATTGGTTTCTACAGTTGGTGTTTATAGGTCGTAGGAAGTCCTATGAGCCCTAGATAGGTTTCGTCAAATGTTGGTCCAAAACTACGGTTTTTGAAATTTTTTATGATTGACCAGTACAGACCGTAGGACTACGGACTGTAGGTCCAAATCGCAGAAGGGCTTTGGTAGTTATTCTAACTGGCTTTTGAGTCTTTTGCCTAATTGTTTTAAACAAAAACTAAATTTTTTTGGCCTTCATCCTAAGACCAATATAATGATTTTTGAGTCCTTAATTATCCACTCAAACCCCGATCTCCTAAATCCCCAAAACCTAACCAAATTCATCTTCCCCAAATTCCCTCAAAACTAAGGAAGAAGAAGAAGCAAAGGTTAATTCATGTTCTTCTATCCACCAGTTTTTTAGGCATAAAGGATCAAGGTATGTGGGTATTCACCCATGGAACACATTCTTCCATGGGGTCCCTAAGGATTCCAATTTTCTTAAATTTACTTTCAATTGAGCAAGTTAAGGTTTAAATTCAATTTCTAGGGGTTTCATTCAATTATGACTTAGTATTGTTGATTAAGTCTCCTAATGCAGAAATTATGTTGACTCATGTATAATTTTTTTATTTTCAACTATTAATCTTGATGAACCTATGAACCATGTATATATGGAGATATGCATGTTTTATTAAATTATTGTAAATAGTTTCGGGTTGCTTTGAAAGGAAAGTATCAATGTTATTGTGAAAGATTTTCTCACATGCTATATATGATGATCTTGATTGTGAAAGGTATTTCTCTCATATGGATTCACAGTTATGAAAGGTTTTCTCATCTATATTGAATTGTGTTTAACGAGCTATTTTATGTTTTGATCTAAAAGTGTGGATTGGTATTGATCATTGTCATTTCTATGTTATATTGATATTTTACTTTTATCTATTCTATTGGGATTTAGACTTAGCACCGAGAGGTATTTAAGGTGGAGGTTAAAAGAAGGTAGTCTCTAGTAGCAACCTCTAGTCCCAAATTACGTGTCCCCGTAGGATTGTCTTAAATGACTTAGCTAGTGGATCCACTTTAAAAAAATGATGATATGTATGGATTCTACCATGGGAAGTAGATTCTTGTTCTTTCGGTATGAGAGATATATCGGATTCCATGATATAGCTCTCATGTTCATATTGTCAGTTAAAGATAATATCCCACAAAACAACTACGTTTCTTCAAAGCATTTCTTATGTCACCTTTTTCAATGTGTTTGACCTTATTTCATGATCTACATTTCATTGCTTCTTTAAATCTTTAAAAGTTTCAAAGAAACATCTTGTCTACATGTTTTAAGCCATTCATGTTTCCATGCCTATCTTATGCATATTACCCCATACTTAGTACATTCCATGTACTAGTGCATACTTGTGACGAAATTATTTCACTAAGGTAGGTTCCCACGCTCCTACCTCCCATACTCGTGTCCAGTTGATCTCATTGATGGTTCAAAGATTAAGAGTTGGTGAGTCCTCATGTTCTGAGAACCGAGATACTTTTATAGCTTTATATCATTTTCGTTTTTAGACAGTGTGTGTCATGTATGGTTTACGTCCCAATCACTTTCCTTATATGTATTCGGTGGTTTATTAAGACTTATGTTAGATTTCTGCTTTGTCAAAACTCTTTTGAAATGTGAAATACTATCTTTTGAACTCTTTTTTTCTAGTGTCTTGTATGATGTATGCTAAGTGGCTTGTATAGAACCTCTCGGGGTTCTATATTCCATGTTACCACTAGGGTATACTTTGGGTCATGACAAGGGTGTAGGCTCGGGTCATGACAATGGTCCAATGATAAGAAAACAATTATAAATCGATTGAATCTCAAGTGATTTGAAATCACTAAGCCAGACAATGATTGGTCCTTACACATGCCTCTACGCAGGGTTCGAGTTGGACAGTCTCTAGTGGCTTCACTAGCGCATGAGATCCATTCGCGTCTCCTCCAACCACCATTTTTTTGTTATTGGAGGATGAGAGGGAGATTTTCTCCCTAGGTAGGTAGTGACAACAAGTTTTAAAGTTTCACGAATAAGAAATAAGGTAGTTTCTTATTCCGCCTACCACGATGAACCATCACATCAAATCTCACAATTCAATCTAGGCTATGATACCATGAGTAAGGAGTTGGAGAGAATAAGTTCCTCTCCTTTAAAAATTTCCATCTTTTACCACCTCTCATATCCCATATTTACTCTCCCAAACCAGTTTTGTTCCTTTTCTTTTTTCTGGAGCCTGTATTCCACCTTTTCTTTCTCTTGATGGAACCTAGGAATAGTCATTACAAATTGAGAAGAAGAAACGAAAGGAGGATAAGAAGGACGGGTAAAACAAAACCATGTTTGACATATGTTCTTTGCCATATATATATTTTTACTAATAAATATAGACTGAAAGAGTTCCTTCGAGTATAGGAATAAAATATATCTTACTTCCACACTAATAAATATGTTTTGGGTTCAAAAAGTTGTTATTAGGAGGAGGAGACTAGCAAATCCACGCTGGACGTGTGCTTTTTACCATATATAAACCATGGTGTCCAATTCATGACCCTCATATATGAAGGTGTGTATTGAAAGAGTTCCTTCGAGTATAAGAGGATGCAATGTATCTCATTTTCCATACAATTAAGGATGTGTTTTGAGTTGATCAAATTGCTTTTAGGATGAGGATGATGAGGAAGTGGACACGAGAGGAGGGTTGTTTATGCCTCTAGCATGACAACTTGATGACATTTTGTGGGAAGTGGGGTAAATGGCCGATACTACCAATCCATGTTAGACATTCTCTCTTTGCATATCTAAACTATGTCATCTAATTCAAAACCATCATATGAAAGCATGGATCGAAAGAGTTTTGATGAGCATAAGAGGATGAAATGTATCTCATGTCCATACTAATAAATATGCGTTTAATTTTGTTTGATTAATTTATGAAGTCCTTGTGATTACTACTCGATTCTATACTTATTTAAATGAGTTTGCATGAATTCTTATGGAGATTTGATAGGAAAAGAACTCAGCCAGTAATTGTAGTATTTTCACATGAAGTAGCTCTTCTAAAAAAATTAGCTTAGAGTGTTAGCATTTAGTTTTAAACAAAAAATTTAGTCAGTTTTCTGTCCACAACTTTTCTCAGAAGTTGTTTTCACACCAGTTTAGTTATGTCTCATGAATTCAGGACCATAGTATAAAATGAGCAACTAGTGTTAAGTTTGGAAGTAGTGTTTAGCACCGAGTTAGACTAGGGTTCAGTGTACCCTGATGTCCCAGAACTATATGCCATCGTAGGTTTATAAGTCTCCTCTATTGGGCATCCGTTTTAGTGAGCATGCCACAGTCATGCCTTTATACCCTGGCAAGGTATATTGGGTCCTCTCAATGGGGCGTATACATCAGACTACACTTTTATCTCACGTGGGTTATTTTGGTTAATAGACGCTCCCATATTATAAGCTTCAATAAGGTGCCTCACTTTAAGCCCGTAGTTGTATTTATTCTCAGTTTCACCATGCTTCCCGTTTACTCTTGCATTCTAGTTTTTATGTATTATTGTATCTTGGGACTATGTTTTTTAGTTTAGTTCAGTTTACATACGTTACCAATATTTTTAGCACATTTATATATTATGTCAACTTTGCATATCCCTCATGCCCAGTACATCTGAAGTACAAATGCTTACTCTCTGTTGCATCCTATTATAATGGAGGCTCATGTTCTAAAGTTTCGCCATGTGATTAATGTCATACCGGTGCCACATCAGCAATAGTCAGGGGTGAGTCCTCATCATCCGAGGACGTTTCTTTATGTTTTTCTGGTTTATTTGGTTCGTTATTAGTTTCAGCATTTAAGAGTTAGTTGGGGACTTGTCCCACCAACTCATCAGTATTAGAGGCTTTCAGATAGAGTCAAACTTAGTTGATTTGGGTTGTTCTACTTTTAACTCAGTTAGTTCTTTAAGATATTCTCAGTTGAATTCCTTTAGATTGTATATTCATTATTCAGTTATGCTTCTTCTTGGTTAGAGTTATTTCAGTATGCTTGTGATAGTCCAGATTTAGGGTTAGCTTGAAGTTACTTGTGACCCTAGTTCCCGTATTAAATCTAGGGGCTAGCCTCGGTGCGTGACAAACTTGGTATCAGAGCATCAGGTTCAAGAGTCCTAAGGTGTCTAAAGGTCGTACTAAATAGAGTCTCTTTCATGGGTGTGAAGCGTGCCACACCAATGAGTGGGAGGCTACGAGGTGTTCTTAGAAAAACCTTACCGCTTTTACCATTTTTATCATGCAATGGAGTGTAATTCAACTTCTCTCTTCTAATGCGTCGTGATGCGTTTCAGATCATGCCTCCTCGCAGAGCTAACACATGCAATGCTAATGCAGTTCGTTTAGTCCCAGACCATGAGGTTACAAATGCAGAGTTCTGTAATGCGATCTAGCTATTGGCTAAGACCGTAGCCAACCAGGCCAACAAGCAGGCCGCAATTCCTGCAAACTCCATCGGTGGATGAACTGCAGCTAGGATTTGAGATTTTGTTCGCATGAATCCGCCAGAGTTTCTAGGGATGAAGGTTGTTGAGGACCCTATAAATTTCCATTATGAGATCAAGAAGATTCTTGAGGTAATGCAAGAGACTGATACTGATAGTGTTGAACTAGCATCCTATCAACTCAAGGATGTGGCTCATATCTGGTTCATGCATTGGAAAGACAAAAGGGGTGCAAATGTAGCTCTTGTGACTTGGGACTGTTTTACTGGAGCTTTTATGGACACGTTCTTCCTAAGAGAATTGAGGGAGGCTAGGACCCAGGAATTTATGAACTTGAGACAGGGGTCGATGTCAGTCCAAGAATAGAGGCTAAAGTTCACTCAGCTATCCAGGTATGCTCCACATATGGTGGCCGATCCGAGAGCACAAATGGGCAAGCTATTTTTTGGAGTATCTGATCTGGTAAAGACGGAGTACAAGAATGCTATGCTATTAGGGGATGTGGATAAGGTTGAGGGATAAGCTCAAGGAAATGGTTAAGGATAACAAAAAGGCTAGAACGGGCAACTATGAATATTCTCAGTAGTGTTTGGAAGGTGGAAATTGCTCACAGTTTCAGCAGAGGTCTACAACCTTAACGCATTCATCAGCTAGCACTTTGTCCCCCAGGCTTCAACAGGATCAAAAGGGAGGGCATCAGGCTCTAAGTGTCAGGGTAGTGTTTGAGGTAACCAGACTTTTCCATCTTGTCCAAAGTGTGGTAAGAACCATTCAGGAGAGTGTCTTAGTGACAGAGAGAGGTGTTTTGGGTGCGGTCAGCTTGGTCATAGGTTAAAGGATTGCCCTTCTTCCAGGTAGGGTCAGGGAGGTAAAAAAGCTCAGTCTACCACTTCAGTAGCTCCAGCAGGCCGCCCCACTTAGTGGGGTGCCTCATCTAGTACAGGTGGTGGCCAGTGCCATAACAGGTTATATGCCCTCCGAGCTCGACAGGATATGGAAAATTCTTTCGATGTTGTCACAGGTACGTTACAAGTCTTTCATTTAGATGTTTATTCATTGTTTTATTGAGGGGCTACACTTTATTTTTTAACTCCTTACATAGCCGTAAACTTCGGTGTCATTCAAAAAATCCTTCCAGAACCCTTGTCAGTCTCTACTCATGTTGATAACCTAGTTATAGTTAGACGAGAATACAGAAATTTCCTTGTAACATTTTCAAAGAAAGTCACCTCAGCAGACCTTCTAGAGTTAGAAATGATAGATTTTGATATAATTCAAGGCATGGATTGTTACATTTTTGTTATGCCTCAGTCAATTGTAGAACAAGGATAGTTCGGTTTTAGTTTCCAAACGAGCCAGTTTTAGAATGGAAGGGTAGTAACTCACTGCCTGTAGGTCGTTTCATCTCCTACCTTAAGGCCAGAAAACTGATTTCCAAAGGGTATATCTATCATATTGTTCGGGTTAACGATTCAAGCTCTGAAAGCCCAACTCTTGATTCAGTCCCTGTCAAGAACCAGGGGTACCCCCTAGATGTAACAAGGCGTAAAAGACCCCGAGAGGCCTCATACAAACCACTTAGCATATCATAACATAAAGTAATAGAAATGATGCGGAAATTTAAAACATTTCAAAACAATCAAAGTCTTTATAAAACGAGGGGAAGTCTAATACAATTGTCTCAAACCATCTAACCAACATGAATAAAGTCTTGGGTCACAACCCATACAATAGTCCATGACATAAAATGAAAGACAAGAAAGAAAATGGTGATCACATGCTTGAACACAATGAGGACTCACCAAATCTTCACTCCTTGATCAACTATGAACCTAGCCATGAGTGTGGGAATCAATGTCGCCGGACCCTACATTTGATAAGAATGTAGGCAAAGTACGTGTTAGTTCAATCACGTACTATATATGATAGCTAGCATAGAAAACATAAACATAATGGTTAGTCAATATAAACCATAAGCATAATCAATGCACATAAATCATCATCATAATAAGAAAGGAACACTTCTCAAGCAACCTTACTAATCCTTAGTCGAGACTTGGGTCATCTGCCTCTAGTCAAGCTTACCTCATGGAAGGCATCTCAAGCAACAATCCAGGCTATTCATTTTCATAACATAATCACATTATTCATACTTACTTTTGAAGACATGGGGATTCACCACTTTGCCTAACTTATAAAGGCTAATGGGTATTCGCCTCTTGCCTTACTTTAAGATCATGGGTACTTGCCTCAACAATCACATCATATGACACGGGTACTCGCCTCCACAATCACATCATATGACACGGGTACTCGCCTCCAAATCATTCATCATAATAGGAACGTGGGGAATCACCTCTTGTTCAATTCTAAGGAGTATGGGAAATCACCTCATATCCTTCTCATATGGAGGTCAAGGGTAGTCGCCTCTAGCCTCATCAATTACATAGTCTTTTAGTCTAGATTCATTTTAGGTGAGCAATCCTTTCAATCTAGAATCATTCATGTGAGTAAACCTTTCACATTCATATATTCATAATTAAGCAATTCATGTGGGAAGTATCCCTTCCACAACACTAACATCAATTACCAACAATTCATATCATAGGCTTTACTACCAAAGAACTACATCTCATGATCATCATCTATGCTTTATTCTCAAGCAATTCTAATAATAATTCATCAATCCTATAAGGAGATATCTAAACCCATAAAGTTTCCCTTCAAGGCATCATCCCAATTAATGAATTCTAGGTTAGAATCATGGAATAGGCATGGGTACTTGTAATTTCATCCTAAAAAGATATATTACTATCAATTCAATCATAAACAATCATTATCCACTAAATTGGATCGACATTCATCATAACCCACAACATTGGAAGAAACCCTAACTAGAATTGGGGATTTAGATTTCACAATTGGGGAATTCTAAGGGACTCCATGGGAGGAAGGATCCCATGGATGAAAAGCCATCATACCTTGATCGCAAAGCCCACAAAAGTTTGAAAATTGGGAGACTTGATCTAAACCTAGCTTCAATCTCTTCGTTCTTCTTCTACCTTCTAGAGAGAGAATATTTGAGACAGAGTTTGGGTTTTCTTTTGGGATTTGAGAGAATGACATAAATGGGGGATTTTGGGGGTTAAGATTCTTATATAGGTCTTCTAGACATAGGCAAAACGACACCACTTTAATTTAATTAAAACCAGAAAAGACCCATAAGTCCTTAAAATAACCGTCAAGTCGTGAACCATGAATCCCCGACCGACGGACCGTCGACTGACCTACGGCCCATCTTGGTAAGTCGTGGTTCGGTGGTCAGAGACTTAAATCTTGGCCTTTTGACCTACGGCCACTGGAGCACGGGGCGTGGACCCACCTACAGTCCGTAGGTTCCACCGTGGTCCATGCCTGGACAACTTTTTATGGCCCTCTCCGCGGCCCCACCAACAGGCTCATGGTTCGACGGCCCGTGGTTGGGCCCTCGTGGATGGCACTTGTAATTCCTGGAAAGCTGCTATATTTCACTCTTTCAAATCCATGGTGTTACATTATCTCCCCCTTGGAATCATTCGTCCTCGAATGAGATTCTAAGCACATTTTTATATGAAAAGACTCAAGACTAGTAGCCCATCATGCATGCAACTCACTAAATGCACACAACTAAGGAGGAAACATCAACTCCAAGCCAAACATACTCAATGCACCATAAGGAAGTAGGAACTACATCTAACAACTCAATATGCATGAAATTTTCAGATTTCTTACAATTAAGGAGGAACTATCATCTCCAAACTTAAAAGCATGCTCAACACAATCTCATGGAGACTAAATGTAATCAATACTCAAAGACCATACTCAAGGAGGAAATCTCCACTCCAAGTCTAGGTATGTTCAACAACTCATCTCATGAAGTCTATAGGCAACTCATACTCAATGCACAACAACATGAGGAAAAATAATTCTCATAATTCATTTCTTTCAAAACTTAAGCTTCATGAACATGCAGAACATAAGGAAATCATGGAAACACATAAAATACACATGACATCTATTCATAGAGCAAATCAAGAGGAAATTCATTACCTCAAGCTAGAGTAGGAGTAGAAGGAAAAAGATGAGGATATCGGGACTTCATATCGGCCTCGGCCTCCCAAGTAGCACCCTCAACTAGATGGTTTCTCCATAACACCTTCACGGAAGCAACCTCTTTGTTCCTTAATTTCTTAACTTGCCGTTCCAAAATCTCAACCGGAACTTCCTCATATGAAAGGCTCTCATCGTCTCCCAATCCTTCTAGGGAAACTATGGATGTCGGATCTCCAACACACTTCTTAAGCATAGACACATGGAAAACGGGATGCACGATTGACAACTCATTTGGCAAACCCAACTCATAAGCAACCTTACCAACACGCCTGAAAATCTCATATCGGCCTACAAAATGGGGACTAAGCTTCCCTTTCTTGCCAAACCTTACTACACCCTTCATGGGTGAGATTTTCAAGTAAACCCAATCATGCACTTCAAATTCAAGATCCCTCCTTCTAACATCGGCATAAGACTTTTGTCGACTTTGGGCGGTTCTCAACCTCTCTCTAATGAGTCAAACATTCTGAATAGCCTTATGAACTAGCTCGGGTCTGATCAAGGAAACTTCACCCACTTCAAACCACCCTATAGGAAATCTACACCTCCTACCATAAAGAGCTTCAAAGGGGGTCATACCAATACTAAAATGGTAGATATTATTATAAGCGAACTCTATCAATGGAAATTGATTATCCCAACTTCCCTTAAAGTCGATGATACATGCCCTCAACATATCCTCTAAGGTTTGGATTGTTCGTTGCTCTTGCCCATCGGTTTGTGGGTGAAAGGCCGTGCTATGCTTTACCTTCGTGGCAAGACTCGTTTGGAATGACTTCCAAAACTGTGAAGTAAACTGACTACCTCTATCAGAGATAATGGACAATGGCACACCATGCAACCTTACCATTTCCCTCAAATATAACTTGGCATAGTCCTCCGCCAAATAGGAAACCTTGACGGGGAGGAAATGAGCCGATTTCGTCCTCCGATCTACTATCACCCAAATAGAGTCGTGTTGTCACCGGGTGTGAGGTAAACTAACAATAAAGTCCATATTCAAGTCTTCCCACTTTCAAGTAGGAATGCTAATATCTTGAGACAAACCTCCCGCTTTTTTATGCTCAACCTTAACTTGTTGGCAATTTGGACACTTAGCCACAAATCCCGCAATATATTTCTTTATCCCATTCCACCAATAGACTTCCCGTAAATCATGATATATCTTGGTGGCTCCCGGGTGAATGGAATACCGCAAACTATGGGTTCAGTCAATCTCTTTTCCCTCAAATCATCTATATTTGGAACACATAAACGACCTTGGTATCTAAGTACCCCATCTCCCCCTTGGGAGAAAGCCTCAACGAATTTCTTAAGTACCGCCTCTTTCAATTCTACCAAAATTGGATCAAGACCTAGTTTAGCATTTACCTCGGCTACAAAAGATGATTCATAACCATTTTGAACCATAATACCACCCTTGGTGGAGTCCACTAGTTGAACACCTAATCGAGCCAATCTATGCACATCTCGAACCAACTCTTTCTTTTCCTCATCAATATGAGCCACACTACCCATAGATAACCGACTAAGAGCATCCGCCACCACATTAGCTTTTGCGGGGTGATAAAGAACACTCGGGTCATAATAATTCAATAACTCAAGCCACCTTCTTTGGCGAAGATTCAAATCTTATTGATTAAACACATATTGCAAACTTTTGTTGTCGATAAACACATCAACATGAACTCCATAAAAATAGTGCCTCTAAATCTTTAGAGAAAATACGACCGCCGCTAACTCAAGGTCGTGAGTAGGATAATTCTTCTCATGGACTTTAAGTTGCCTTGAGGCATAGGCAAGAACTTTCCCATTTTTCATTAGAACACACCCTAGCCCAATTCTCGAAGCATCACAATAGACCACAAAACCATCCGTCCCTTCCGATAAGGTCAACACCAGAGCGGAAGTAAGTCTATCTTTCAAATCTTGAAAACTTTTCTCACACGCTTCCGACAATATGAACTTGGCCTTCTTTTTAGTCAAGGCCATCAAAGGAGAGGCAATAGAGGAAAACCCCTCAACAAATCTTCTATAATAACTGGCCAAACCCAAAAAGCTTTTAATATCTAAAAGAGTTAGAGGTCTAAGCCAACTCTTGACCGCATCCATCTTCTTAGGATCTACCTCAATACCCTTGCTTGACACAATATGACCAAGGAAAGCTACGGACCTCAACCAAAATTCACATTTTCTAAATTTTGCAAAAAGTTGTTAGTCCTTGAGGATTTGCAATACGATCCTCAAATGATCAATATGCTCATTCTCATTTCTTGAATAGATCAAAATATCATCGATAAACACAATCACAAATATGTCTAGGTAGTGCCTAAACACTCTATTCATCAAGTCCATAAACTCCGCTGAAGCATTAATCAAACCAAAGGACATCACCAAGAACTCATAATGACCATATCGGGTTCTAAAGGCCATCTTCAGAATATCATTTTCTCTCACCTTTAATTGGTGATAACCCGATCGAAGATCAATCTTAGAGAAATAACTTACCCCTTGAGGTTGATCAAATAATTCATCTATCCTTGGGAGAGGATACTTGTTCTTAATAGTCACTTTGTTCAACTGACGATAGTCAATGTACATACGGAGATAACCATCCTTCTTTCTAACGAACAAAATCGGAGCACCCCATGGAGAGATACTCGGTCTGATGAAGCCTTTTTCTAACAGATCCTTCAATTGTTCTTTCAACTCCTTAAGTTCTGCCGGAGCCATACGGTAAGGAGGAATAGAGATAGGTTACATATTTGGGAGAAGGTCAATACCGAAGTCTATTTCTCACTTGGGAGGAATACCGGGTAAGTCATCTGGGAACACTTCCGGACACTCATTTACAATGGTGACCGAATCAAGAGAAGGAGTTTCAGAATCTACATCCCTCACCCTTACTAGTTGGTAAATGCAACCCTTAGAAATCATCTTTCTAGCTTTTAGGCAAGAGACAAACTGACCCTTAGGCATAGAATTTCCCCCCTTCCACTCTTGGATAGACTCATTTGGAAACTGAAATTTGACTACCCTAGTTCTACAATCAATAGTGGCATAACATGAATGCAACCAATCCATACCCAAGATGACATCAAAGTCTAACATATCAAGCTTTACCAAGTCAACAATATTAACTCTATGGGATAAGGAACGGGACATTTTCTATAAACCCTTTTTGCCACAATAGAATCACCAACAAGGGGTAGAGACAAAAAAAGGTTCTAATAACACATCGGGGAGCACATCAAACCTCATGGCCACATAAGGAGTCAAAAAGGACAAAGTAGCACCGGGGTCAAGCAAAGAAAATACATCTATTTGGAAAACTTTTAACATACCAGTCACCACAACCGGGGAACTCTCTTGATCACCTCTAGTCTGAAGAGCATAAAAGTGTTTTGCTTAGGAGCACTTGCACCCGAAACACTTGGACCGGATGAAGAGTAGGGTTGAGCCCTACGACGAGTATCTCCTTCATGTTTTCCACCGAAGGACAATTTCTTATCTTGTGATTCATCTTTCCACAGCCAAAGAAAGCATTAGAACCTGTTAGACACTTACCCTCATGATTTCTTCCACCCTTAGCACAAGTAGGCATTGAGGATCTACTACCATCTCCGTGAGGTTTAGGGTTAGACACCCTTTCATTACTAGACCATGGAGGAGCATTATAATAACCTTGCCCGAAGAACTTTTGCCGAAACCTTTAACGACCCCGTCCACCGGACCTAGAATCTGAAAAGTTAACATCATCCGTTCTTTCCCTCTTTACCTCCCTAGATCTTTCCTTAAGCTTTTCCTCTTCAATTTGTTGGGCATGCACCATAAGACGAGAGATGTCCGTGTCATGAACAAGCATAGCGGTGCGACATTCTTTGAATACCATGTCAGACACTCCCGACATGAACTTACTCATCTTAGTTCTACGATCTGTTACAATAGAGGGGGCATATTTGGACAACTGAGTGAACCTCAATGCATACTCCCGCACACTCATATTTTCTTGCCAGAGGTTAATGAACTCGAGCACCTTGGCCTCTCTCATCTCAAGAGGGAAAAATTGATCAAGAAAAGAACTTTTGAACATTTCCCACTCTATGGGACCCGCTTCTTCCGGCCTAGCTTTCTTCCATTGGTTAAACCAAATCTGAGCAACCCCTTTGAGTTAGTAAGCGGAAAATTCCATCTTCTCTACCGAAGGCACTCCCATAATAGCAAGTATCTTATAAACTTCATCGATAAACTCTTGAGGATCTTTCTCGGCTTTAGAGCCATAAAATTTTAGAGGGTTCTTTTTTTTAAAGTCCCTCACTCTTGCCACCACCGTACCCACATTTGGGTTCACAGGAGCTACCACCTCTCTATTGGCTTGATCCGTCAAGGCTTGAGCCAACACTTGGAAAGCCGACCTAAACTCCACATTTGTTACATTCTCAGCCAAAGGATCAATCGGAGCTTGAGGAGGATCTTGGGAGCAACTTGTTGGCCCACATTATCTCCCTCATTCCTTCTAGCATTAGACCTTCTAGTAGTCATATCCTGAAAACCATCGGGTAAGGATTAAGAGAAAGACTTTATAGAGCTAAACTCTATCGCACGACTTAGATAAATGAAGAAGTGAAGTTTCCTAAACATCTAGTATCCTCTCATTCATAAATTTGGCGCACTTATGAACAAGACTTTACTTAACATGGTTTGAGAAATCCTAGAACCATTCTAAATCTTGTGGTCAGATTACCAAGTTTGTCATGACCCAGGGTAACCCCTAGATGTAACAAGGCATACAAGCCCCGGAGAGGCCGCATACAAGCCCCGGAGAGGCCGCATACAAGCCACTTAGCATATCATAACATAAAGTAATAGAAATAATGCAGAAATTTAAAACATTTCAAAACAATTAAAGTCTTTATAAAACGAGCGGAAGTCTAATACAATTGTCTCAAACCATCTAACCAACATGAATAAAGTCTTGGGTCACATCCCATACAATAGTCCAAGACATAAAATGAAAGACAAGAAAGAAAGTGGTGATCACATCCTCGAACACACTGAGGACTCACCAAATCTTCACTCCTTGATCAACTATGAACCTAGCTACTAGTTTGAGAATCAATGTCGCCGGACCCTACATTTGATAAGAATGTAGGCAAAGTATCCGCTAGTACAATCACGTACTAAATATGATAGCTAGCATAGACAACATAAACATAATGGTTAGTCAATATAAACCATAAGCATAATCAATGCACATAAATAATAATCATAATAAGAAAGGAACACTTCTCAAGCAACCTTACTTATCCTTATTCGAGACTTGGGCCATCCGCCTCTAGTTAAGCTTAACTCATGGAAGGCATCTCAAGCAACAATCCAAGCTATTCATTTTCGTAAAATAATCACATTATTTATATTTACTTTTGAAGAAATGAGGATTCGCCTCTTTGCCTAACTTATAACAGCTAATGGGTATTCGCTTCTTGCCTTACTTACTTGAAGATCATGAGTACTCGCCTTCAAAATCACATCATATAACACGGGTACTCGCCTCCACATCATTCATCATAATAGGAACGTGGGGAATCACCTCTTGTTCAATTCTAAGGAGTATGGGAAATCACCTCATATCCTTCTCATATGGAGGTCAAGGGTGGTCGCCTCTAGCCTCATCAATTACATAGTCTTTTAGTCTAGATTCATTTTAGGTGAGAAATCCTTTCAACCTACAATAATTCATGTGACTAAACCTTGCACATTCATCCATTCATAATTAAGCAATTCATATGGGAAGTATCCCTTCCACAACACTAACATCAATTACCAACAATTCATATCATAGGCTTTACTATCAAAGCACTACATCTCATGATCATCATCTATGCTTTATTCTCAAGAAATTATAATCATAATTCATCAGTCCTATAAGGAGATATCTAAACCCATAAAGTTTCCCTTCAAGGCCTCAACCCAATTTATTAATTCTAGGTTAGAATCATGGAATAGGCATGGGTACATATAATTTCCTCCTAAAAATATTTATTACTATCAATTAAATTATAAACAATCATTATCCACTCAATTGGATCAACATTGATCATAACCCACAACATTGGAAGAAACCCTAACTAGAATTGGGGATTTAGACTTCACAATTGGGGAATTCTAAGGGACTCCATGGGAGGAAGGATCCCATGGATGAAAAACCATCATACCTTAATCGCAAAAACCACAAAAGTTTTAAGATTTGGAGACTTGATCTTCACCTAGCTTCAATCTCTTCCTTCTTCTTCTACCTTCTAGAGAGAGAATATTTGAGAGAGAGTTTGGGTTTTCTTTTGGGATTTGAGAGAATGACTTGGATGGGGGATTTTGGGGGTTAAAAATGCTTATATAGGTGTTCTAGACTTAGGCAAAACAACACCACTTTAATTTAATTAAAATCGGAACAGACCCATAAGTCCCTAAAATAACCGTCCTGTCATGAACCACGGACCCCCAACCGACGGACCTTTAACTGACCTACGGCCCGTCCTGGGCACTCATGGTTCAGTGGTCATAGACTTGAATCTTGGCTTTTTGACCTACGACCACTGGACCATGGGGCGTGGACCCACCTACGGTCCGTAGGTCCCACCGTGATCCATGCCTGGACAACTTTTGGTGGCCCTCTCCACGACCCCACCTACGGCTCTTGGTTCGACCCACAGCCTGTGGTTGGGCCCTCATGGATGGCATTTGGAAGTCCTGAAAAGCTTCTATATTTCCTTATTTCGAATACGTGGTGTTACTGTCCCAGTCGCAAATGAGTTTCAAAAACTGTTTCCAGAAGATCTTCCCGTAGTTACTCCCTAAAGGGAAGTTGACTTTGGAATAGATATTTGAGATACCCAGTCCATTTCAATTCCTCCTTACAGGACTTCTCTAACTGAGCTTAAGGGATTGGAAGAACATTTGAAATACCTTCTAGATAAGGGCATCATTAGACCCAATATCTCTTCATGGGGTGCTCTAGTGTTGTTCGTGTGAAAGAAAGATGGTTCCCTTAAGATGTGCATTGACTACCGTCAGTTGAATAAAGACATAATCAAGAATGATTATCCTATCCCCGGGATTGATGACTTGTTCGACCATCTTCAGGGTGCTAGTTGCTTTTCTAAGATAGACCTTAGATATTGCTATATCACCTCAGCGTCAGAGATAATTACTTTTCTAAGAAAGCCTTCAGGACTCGGTATGGTCACTATGAATTTTTAGTTATGTATTTTTGACTAACAAATGCTCCTGAAGCTTTCATGGACTTAATGAAAAGGGAGTTCAAACATTATTTGAACTTGTTCATCATCGTCTTTACTGATTATATCCTCGTTTATTCTTGGAATGAGGAAAAGCATGTGGCTCATGTGAGAGCTATTCTGCAAACCTTCAAAGATCGTTGGCTATTCACTAAGTTAAGAAAATGTATGTTCTTGTTGCAGTCGGTCCGTTTCCTTGGTCATGTTTTATCCAACGAAGGGATATTAGTGAATTCTTAGAAAATTGAGGTAGTAAAGTATTGGCCCAGACCCACCTCTCTGACTGATATCATAAGTTTCTTAGGTATCGCCGGTAACTACATGAGGTTTGTTGAAGGATTTTCATCCATAGTTTCCCTATTGACCAAGTTGACTCAGAAAAAGGTCAAGTTTCACTGGTCAGATGACATTGAGAAACGCTTCGTAGAACTGAAGACAAGGTTGACTACAACTCATGTCTTGACTCTACCGGAGGGTTCAGATGGTTATGTGGTTAATTATTATTCATCCAGGGTAGGCGTAGGTTGTGTGCTAATGTAGCAGGGTAAGGTCATAGTTTATGCTTCCAACAACCTAAAGTTTATGATAAGAACTACCCTACTCATAACCTTGAACTTGCAACAATCGTGTTTTCCCTAAAGATTTGGAGACACTATTTGTATGGTGTTCATGTTGATGTGTTCACAGATCATAAGATCCTCCAGTATGTTTTCACCCAGAAATAATTGAATCTTCGTCAGAGAACATGGCTTGAGTTCCTCAAAGACTACAACATGAATATGCTCTATCATACGGGTAAGGCTAATGTAGTGGCTCATGCTCTCATCAGATTGTCTATGGGTATTATGTCACACGTTGAGGAGGAAAAGAAAGAATTAGCTTGAGATGTTCACAAGTTTGCTCCCTTTGGAGTTTTCCTTAAGGACATGTCAGATGTTGGTGTGATAGTTCAGAATGTGTCAGAATCTTCATTGGTAGCAGAGGTTAAAGACAAACAAGACAGTGATCCCATACAACTATTGTTAACAGTGCAATTCATCACCAGAGAGTTGAGGTGTTCTCCCAAGGGGGAGATGGTGTGCTTCATTACTAGGGTCACTTATGTGTTCCAAATGTGGGTGAGTTGAGGCAGCAAATCCTTACAAAAGCCAATAATTCCTAATTTTCTATTCATCCGGGTGTCATTAAGATGTAATGTGATCTACGGGAAGTCTATTGTGGAATGACATGAAGAGGGACATCGCAGATTTTGTGGCTAAGTGTCCTAACTATCTACAGGTTAAAGTAGAACATCATAAACAGGAGGTGTGACTCAGGCGATTAGCATTCCTACATGGAAGTGTGAAGTGATAACCATGGATTTCTTTATGGGTTTACCTCTTACTCATAGACATCATGACTCCATTTGGATGATAGTGGATAGAGTCAGTAAGTCAGCTTACTTCTTTGCTGTCAAGACTACATATTTAGTGAAGGACTACGCCAGACTCTAGATCAGCGAGATAGTCAGGTTACATGGGTTCCCTTGTCTATCATCTCAGATAGGGGTCCTCAGTTTACATCTCATTTCTGGAGATCATTTCAGAGAGGTCTTGGTACTCAAGTAAATCTCAGTATATCATTTCATCCCCACACAGATGGTTAGGCAGACTGTACTATTCGAAACTTAGAGGACATGTTGAGAGCTTGCATGATCGATTTTGGGGGTAGCTGAGATGATCACCTACCTCTTATTGAATTTTCCTACAATAACAGCTTTCATTCTAGTATTTAGATGGCCTCTTATGAAGCAATGTATGGGCGTAGATGCAGGTGTTCGATTGATTGGTTCGAAGTAGGTGAAGAAGCCTTGATTGGGCCAAATTTCGTTCATAGGGGTTGGAGAAAGTGTAGCTCATCAGAGATAGACTAAAGACAGCTTACAGTCATCAAAAGTTCTATGCAGATGCGAGAAGAAGGGAAGTTTGAAATCGGTGATTGGGTTTTCCTGAAGGTGTCACCCATGAAGGGGGTGATGAGATTTGGCAAGAAAGGGAAGCTCAGTCGCAGGTATGTAGGTCCTTAAAAATCATGAAAAGAGTGGGTAATATGGCTTATGAGTTAGAGTTTCCAGCAGAACTAGTAGCGGTTCATCCAGTCATTCACATTTCCTTGTTGAAGAAGTATGTGGGTGATTCGGCATCGATAGTACCTTTAGAGAGTGTGGATGTGAAGGATAGCCTCACCTATGAGGAGGTTCCCGTTGAGATTCTTGACCGTCAAGTTCATAGGTTGAGAAATAAGGAAGTTGCTTTAGTAAAGGGTTTGTTGAAGAATCAGTCCCTAGGGGGAGCTACTTGGGAAGCCGAAGCAGCCATGATTGCCAAGTACCCTCACATCTTCTCCTCCGATTCAGTTTCATCTTAAGGTAATAGTTTCTCTCAAATCCCTGAGTTTACTCATATGTAATTCAGTCCTAGTATCATGTTCCCTTAGCTATTCCATAAGTACTCAACTCAATTAAACATTACTTTCTAGTACAGAGTTGGTAGGGATTCTAGCTCTTTCCCTCCAAACTAAGCTTGTTTAGTCTTCATTAAAGGATAAATGATCCCAAGGGGGAGATATGGTAACACCTGTGACTGCGAGAAAGGGCTAAAAAGGACAAACGGGCATGTCCACGAACCTAAAATGGACCATGGACCCTTCACGGCACCCTAGACGGGCCGTTTAGGGGTTCACGACCTGTTAATGGCCTTGTGAATGACCATCCAGGACTTTCTGGGAAGGAGTCACCTAAACGACACCTTATAAGGCCCGTGGTGACAGGGACAGCCCCATCTAGGGGTCCGAACAAGTCACCTAGCAGTTTTTAAATTTTTTTGTCAGCTTCAAACGATGATATCTCTCAGCACAAAATGAATTAGGTGGCCCATAACCTATCAAATTAAAGGTCTTTGTGTCTTCTTTCCAATGCCACCAAGTTTCCCTAATTTTGAACTTGAATTAAAAATTTGTGACCATTTTAGTGAAGCCCTACTGGGAAGGGAAACATCACGACCCACTAGACATGCCGTGGTGCTTTAATCCGCATATGAAGCCCCTTTTTTATGTCACCTTGTCATTTTTAAGTCAGAGTCGTATTGGTCTTTCCCCCTATGCATTTGGTAATTAAACTATGTCTTTTCACTTCGTCTAAGACTAATTAATTAGTCAAAAATTACCTAAAACAAATCAGTTTCCTTTAAAGTATGTTCCAAACAGAAAAGATGCGTCTTTTCCAATTTCCAGGCCTAGGATTCTCTCCTCCAAGTGTCAAATTCATATTTCTTTCAGGGGTTTCATCCACCAGGTATGTGGGTATTCAGTAAGGGTTTCCTTCACCCTTATGCCCAAAACTTCAAACCCTTTTTTCAGTTATTATAGTTTTATGAAACTAGGGATCATGCCCAACTATGCAGATCCTCTACAAAATTGATTCTTGTGATTACTACTTGATTCTATACTTATTTAAATGAATTTGCATGAATTTTTATGGAGATTTGAAAGGAAAAGAACTCAACCTCTAATTATAGTATTTTCACATGAATTAGCTCTTCTCCAGAATTTAGCTTAGTGTGTTAGCATTTAGTTTGAAACAAAAATTTAGTCAGTTTTCTGTCCACAGCTTTTCTTAGAAATTTTTTTTAGACCAGTTTAGTTTTGTCGCATGAATTCAGGACCACAGTTTAAAATGAGCTACTAGTGTTCAATTTTGGAGTAGTTTTTAGCACCGAGTTGCAGTAGGGTTCACCGTACCCTCAAGTCGGAGAACTACGTGCCATCATAGATTTATAAGTCCCCTCTATTGGGCATCAGTTTTAGTGATCACGCCATAGTCATGCCTTTATACCCTGGCAAGGTATATTGGGTACTCTCGATAGGGTGTATACATCCAACTTCACATTTAGCTCACATGGTTTATATCGGTTAATAGACTCTCCCAAAGTATTAGCTTTATTAAGGTACTTCACTTCAGGCCCGTAATTGTATTTATTCTCTATTTTTTTAGCATCCCTTTAGCTTACTCTTGCATTCTAGTTTTATGCATTATTGTATCTTGGGCCTATGTACTTTAGTTTAGTTCAGTTTATATACTTGACCAGTATTTTTAGCATGTTTAAATGTTCAGTCAGCTTTACATATCCCTCATGCTCAGTACATATAAAGTACTGATTCATACTCTATGCTACATCCTGTTATGATTCAGCCACGTGATCAGCTCATATCGGTTCCATATTAGCGATAGTCAGGGGCAAGTCCTCATCATCCGAGGAAGTTTCATTATATTTTTTTTTGTTTAGTTGGTTTGTGTAACACCCCGGAAACTAGTAGGCTAAACTAGGGATAAGTGTGTGGGGGTAACAAGCCATGGAAGAGGACAAGAGCCTATAGTGCCTAGAAAATTTGAGGGAAAACATTTTCTGCTTGATCCACTTAGCGAAGTGAGGTGCCATCACCAAAGTGACTAGGCGATTGGCCAAGTGGAGCCACAATCGTCTAGTGGGCAGTCCCCCTTTCCCAAGCTGCTGGAAAATTAAACGAACCAAGTCGGGGCTCACCAATCCAGTGGGCGCATCGCCAAAGGGATCCTCCCCATCGCCTAATGGCCTGCCTCTTTAGAGTAGACACTAGAAATTTATGCTATGCCAAGGGTCCACTTGGCGAGTCGCCAAGTGCCCTTGGCTAGCTTCAGCGTGAGGTTCTGCGGAATTTTAAGTTGGGGTCTTAGAAGTCTTTTGATATTTTCTTAAAGTGATACTACGTCGTTTTACCCTAACCTAGAAAAGTATATAAGCATTTTATCCCCAAATTAAGTCATTCTCCCTAGAATCTAAAGGAAAACCCAAAGTTCTTCTGTCAAATATTCTCTCTCTAGAACTTGAAGAAGAAGGAATTGAAGCTAGGGTCAAGGCAAGTCTCCAATATTCAAGCTTGTGAGGGCTTGGTAATCAAGGTATGATGGCTTTTCATCCATGGAGTCCCCTAGTTTTCCCCAATTGTGGAGATGAAATCCCCAATTTGAGTTAGGGTTTCTTCCAATGTTGTGGGTATTGATGAATGTTGATCCAACTGAGTGGATAATGATTCGGTATGATTGAATTGGTAGTAAATCATGTTTTTAGGGTGAAATTACATGTACCCATGCCTAACCCATGTCTAGAAAGATGAAATTGATAAAAGTGGGATTTATGCCATTAAAGGGGAAATTGAGGATGTAGGTGCATTCTTCTAGAATTGTTGATATATATTGTGGATTGCATAAGAGTAAAGCATATAAACATGAATTGATTGAGATTAAACTATGCATGCTGAACCATGATTAGTAATGCTTGAGATTGAAGCTTATATGGTGAATTATGACTTGTGGGCTTTGAGATTAGAGTTGTCTTGAGATTAAGGCATGTATGATGAATGATAATTATTAGGGCTTTGAGAGTAAAGCTTATGTTATAAATATTTGATTGGTAGATATAATTGTTGTGGAAGGATTTACCTATATGATCTACTCTATTAATGCATGAGGTGATAGAATCACATGAATTATAATGAAATCCATGTCTAATGCTTGAATTCTAGATGTGTTGAGTTAAAGAAGGCCTTGAACATTAAAAGGGAAAAGTAAGAGATTATGCAGTATCATGATTATGATATTGTTGGTGTGTTAATTGAAAGGCTATTCTCATGAACACATAATAAACATAATGTGAAAGGTTTTCTCACATAGAATGATTCTAGGTTTAAAGGCTTGCTCACCTAAATTGAATCTAAGTCAAAGGACTAGGAGATGTGATGAGGCTTGTGGTGATTCCCCAAGATCTTCCAATAAGAGGGATGTGAGGTGATCTCTTACAATCCTAAGTTGAAAACATGAGGTGATTACTCATGTCATGAGATGATGAACATGAGGTGATTACCCATGTCGTCTGTTGAAGAGTATGAGGTGACTACCCTTAATATATAGATAAATTCTAAAGCAAGGCAAGAGGTGAATACCCATTAGCGTTTATAATGTGATATAGAGGTGACTACCTATGTCATTCCATGTTGGACATGGAGGCGAATACCTATGATCCTTTAAAATGATGTGGAGGCGAATACCTATGTCATACCATGTTGGGATATGGAGGAGAATACCTATGGTTCCTAAAAAATAACATGGAGGAGAATACCTATGATTCCAAGGAACATGGAGGCGAATACCTATGATTCCTAAATAAGGCAAGAGGTGAATAGCCATTAGCCTTTATAATAGGCATAGAGGTGAATCCCCTTGTCTTGTAAAGTAAAGCAAGAATAATGTAAATTTTGTTATGAATAATGAATTGTGTGGATTGTAGCTTGAAATGCCTTCCATGAGATTTATGACTAGAGGTGATTCCCCTTGTCTATATAAGATGAGCTAATGATGAGAATTAAAGATGATGAGCTTGAAGGATTGCCCAAGGTGGTCTACTTTGATGAGTGAGATTAGTGAAGGATTTCCCATTCCTTGGTTAAGTATGTCTTGAGGTTACTTGTGAAGTATTCCTTTTATGTCATGATGACTTAAGTGTATTGGCTATTCTTATGATTTATGTTGTTATCTCTTATTCTTATGGATTATATCTTATGTTGACTAATGCGTATGTTGTGTTCATGTTGGTGATTTATTCTAGCCATCATATTTAGTACATTTTTGTACTAACGCATACTCTTGCCTACATTCTTATCAAATGAAGGGTCTGGCGATATCGACTTTCATCCCCGTGGCTAGGATTTTAATTGAAATCAAGGATTGAAGTTTTGGGGAGTCCTCATAGTATTCGAGCATATAGCCACCATGATCTTATGTCACTCATTTTATGTTTAAAACTATTGTACGGGCTACGTCCCAAAGATATTCAAGTTTTAGATGTTTGAGACAAAGTGTATTAGACTTCCACTCGTTTTATAAAAGACTTTGATTGTATGAAAAATGTTTTAAATTTTTGCATCATTTCTATTACTTTATGTTATGATATGCTAAGTGTCTTGTATGAGGCCTCTCTTGGTCTTGTATGCCTTGTTACATCTAGGGGGGTACCTCTGGGTCGTGACAAACTTGGTACTCAGAGCACAAGGTTTAAAATGATTCTAGGATGTCTCAAAACAACGTCTAGTAGAGTCTTGTTCATAAGTGTGAAGCACGCCACATTTATGAATGAGAAGCTATTAGATGATTAGGAAACTTCAGTTCTTCATTACTCTAAGTCGTGCCATAGAGTTTAACTCTATAAGGTCTTTCTCCTAATCCTTACCCAATGGTCTTCAGGATATGGCTACTACAAGGGCTAATGCTAGAAGGAATGAGGAAGACAATGTGGATCAAGAAACTTCTCCACAACCTCCACAAGCTCTGATTGACCCTATAGCTGAAAATGTGACAAATGCGGAGTTTAGGACGGCTTTTCAAGTGTTGTCTCAAGCCAAGATGGCCCAAGCCAATAGAGATGTGGTAGCCTCCATGAACCTAAATGTGGGTACAGCGGCATCAATAGTGAGAGACTTTATGAGAATGAACCCTCCGGATATTTATGGCTCCAAAGTTGAGGAGGATCCTCAAGAGTTTATCGATGAGGTCTATAAGGTACTTGCTATTATGGTGGTGACTCTGGTATAGAAGGCGGAATTGGCCGCTTATAAATTGAAAGGGGTTGCTCAAGTGTGGTACAATCAATGAAAAGAAGCAAGGCCGGTAGGAGAGGGTCTCGTAGAGTGGGAAGTGTTTAAATCTACTTTTATTGATAGCTTCTTTCCCTTTGAGATGAGGGAAGCAAAGGTTCATGAGTTCCTTAACCTTCGTCAAGGAAGTAAGAGTGTGAAGGAGTATGCTTTAAAGTTCACTCATTTGTCAAAGTTTGCTCCATCTCTAGTGGCCGA
The DNA here is from genome assembly GCA_029582245.1 of Solanum etuberosum. Lineage (NCBI taxonomy): Eukaryota > Viridiplantae > Streptophyta > Magnoliopsida > Solanales > Solanaceae > Solanum > Solanum etuberosum. The sequence continues at coordinate 39,296 of JAJONR010002324.1, read as the reverse complement.
CCCTAGGTCGGGAATGAGTAAGTGTATGTCGGGTGTGTCCGATTTAGTAGTGAAAGAATGTCGTACAGCTATTCTTGTTAATGACATGGATATTGCTCGTCTTATGACTCATGCCCAACAAATTTAGGAGCCAAAACATACGGAGGGAGCTAGTGAGAAAATGAGGTCTAGAATTGAAGATGATAACCTCTCTCATGCAAGGTCCGATGTACATGGTCACCCTAGGTTTAGAGAAAATTTCCCCGGGCAAGGGCCCTCAAATACTCCTAAGTTCAACCAAGAAAGGGTGTCTAACCCTAAGCCTCAAGGAGATGGTAGTGGGGTTCTATTACAAGGGTGTGATAAGTGTGATAGGAGACATGCGGGTGAATGCCTAATGGGTCCCAATGTTTGTTTTGGTTGTGATAAGCTGGGCCACAAGATAAGGCATTGTCCTACAGTTGCTAGAAATGAAGCAGATAGTCGTCGTAGGTCTCAACCCTACCCTTCATCCGGTCCAATATGTTCGGGTGTGAATGCCCCTAAGAAAAACCAGTTCTATGCACTTCAAGCTAGAGGTGAATAAGAGTGTGCTCCCAATGTGGATCCCGGTATGTTGAAAGCTTTTCAATTAGATGTTAATGCTTTGTTAGAATTTTGATGCCTTTTTGTGATGGTTTGGTTGCACTCCTATTATGCTCCTATGTGATTGTAGACCCCATGTAGTCAAATTGTTAGTTCCCGGATGAGCCTCTCCGAGAGTGGAAGAGGAGGAAATCTATGCCATAGTTTTGGGTTATTTCTTGTCTTAAGGATGTCTTTTAAGGGTTGTATGTACCACCTAGATAGGGTGAGAGAGATAGGTTCAAGTGTTGACCAACTCCAAAGAGCTAGTTACCTTTTTATGATTGATCTTAAGTTGGGTTAGCACCAAATGAGGGTGAAAAATGATGATGTCCCGAAGATGACTTTTAGAACCCGGTATGGTCATTATGAGTTGTAGTAATGTTGTTTTGATAGTAGACTTTACCAAGGGTAGTGTTATGGTTTAATATGGTTCCGGATCTTCTTTTGTGTTAGATATGAATGTTAAGCAATGTCTTGATCCGACCTTAGTAGAATTGAATAAAAAGACGGTGCTTAGAAAGTCCGTTGAGGCTTCCTCCCAAGGGGGAGATGGTGTGCTTAGATAGCAAGTCATTTTGTGTTCCTAATGGATATGGTTTGGGCTTACTTGAAACATCTCACCCAAAGAGGTTGTAGTGAGTTTGATAAGAAAGGGAAGTTTAGTCCTCGTTTTGTAGGCCCATGAGAGATCTTGAGACATGTGGTTAGAGTGCTTATGATTTATCTTTGCCTAGCGAGTTGTCGTAGGTGCATCCCGTTTTCCATGTCTCTAATTTCAAAAGAGTGTGTTGGAGATCCGACATCCCTAGTTCCCTTAGAAGGTTTGGGAGTAGATGAAAGTTCTTCTTGTGAGGAAGTTCCGGTTGAGATGTTAGACCGGCAAGTTAAGAAAGTAAGAATCAATGGAGAGTTCCCCATGGTTAGCTCCTTATTTGAAGTTATGTGTGTTTAGGTGTTTCCATGATTTCCCTATATGATGCATGTTCATGAAAGCTTGTGTTTTGAAAGAAAATGACGTTATATGATTTATTTTCCTCATGTTCTAGTGCATTGAGTATGAGTTGCCTATAGACTTCATGAGATGAATTGATGAACATGCCTTAGATCGGAGTTGAGAGATTCCTCCTTGAATGAATACTTTTTTAAGACGAATTGCATATGAGCTCCATGAGATTTTGTTGAGCATGTTTTAAGCTCAGAGATGGTAGTTCCTCCTTGAACATGATTAGTTATGAGATTTCATGCATGATGGATTGTTAGATGAAGTTCCTATTTCCTTGTGTTGCATTGAGTATGTTTAGAGTGGAGATGAAGTTCCTCCTTGGTTATGTGCATTTAGATAAGTTGCATGCATGATGGGCTGCTAGTATTGAGTCTTTACTTCCGTAAGGTATTTAGAAACGTCATTCGAGGACGAATGTTCCCAAGGGAGAGATAATGTAACACATCTGAAACTAGTAGGCTAAACTAGGGCTAAGTGTGTGGGGGTAACAAGCCATGGAAGAGGGAAAGAGGCTATAGTACCTAGAAAATTCGAGGAAAAACATTTTCTCCTTGATCCACTCGGCGAAGTGAGGTGCCATCGCCAAAGTGACTTGGCGATTGGCTAAGTGGAGCCACCATCGCCTAGTGGGCAGTCCCTTTTCCCAAGCTGCTGGAAAGTTGGGCAAGCTAAGTCGGGGCTCGCCAATACAGTGCGCGCATCGCAAAAGGGATCCTCCCCATCACCTAGCGGTCTGCCTCCTTAGAGTAGACACTGGAAATTTAGGCGATGCCAAGGGTCCAATTAGCGAGTTGGCGAGCTTCAGCGTGAGGTTCTGTAGAATTTTAAGTTGGGGTCTTAGAAGTCTTTTGATATTTTCTTAAAGTTATACTATGTCATTTTACCCTAACCTAGAAAAGTATATAACCATTCTATCCCAAATTAAGTCATTCTCCCTAGAATCTAAAAGAAAACCCAAAGTTCTTCTTTCAAATATTCTCTCTCTAGAACATGAAGAAGAAGAAGAAGAAGAAGGAATTGAAGCTAGGGTCAAGTCAAGTCTCCAATCTTCTAGCTTGTGAGGACTTTGTAATCAAGGAATGATGCTTTTTCATCCATGGTTTTCTTCCATCCATGGAGTCCCCTAGTTTTCCACAATTGTGAAGATGAAATCTTCAATTTGAGTTAAGGTTTCTTCCAATGTTGTGGGTATTGATGAATGTTGATCCAACTGAGTGGATAATGATTAGGTATGATTGAATTGGTAGTAAATCATGTTTTAGGGTAAAATTACATGTACCTATTTCTAACCCATATCTAGAAAGATGAAATTGATGAAAGTGGGTTTTATGCCATTAAAGGGGAAATTGAGGATGTCGGTGCATTCTTCTAGAATTGTTGATATATATTGTGGATTGCTTAAGAGTAAAGAATATAAACATGAATTGATTGAGATTAAAGTATGCATGCTGAACCATGATTAGTGATGCTTGAGATTAAAGCTTATATGGTGAATTATGACTTGTAGGCTTTGAGATTAGAGTTGTCTTGAGATTAAGGCATGTATGATGAATGATAATTATTAGGGCTTTGAGAGTAAAGCTTATGTTATAAATATTTGATTGGTAGATATAATTGTTGTGGAAGGATTTACCTACATGATCTACTCTATTAATGCATGAGGTGATAGAATCACATGAATTATAATGAAATTCATGTCTAATGCTTGAATTCTAGATGTGTTGACTTAAAGAAGTCCTTGAACATTGAAAGGTCAAAGTAAGAGATTATGCATGTTTCTTTATGAATCTATGTACATGCTTTAGAAAAACTTTGAGAGTGAAGTATCATAGTTATGATATTGTTGTAGTATTGATTGAAAGGTTATTCTCATGAACACATAATAAACATAATGTGAAAGGTCTTCTCACATACAATAATTCTAGGTTGAAAGCTTTCTCACCTAAAAAGAGTTTAAGTCAAAGGACTAGGAGTTGTGATGAGGTTTGTGGTGATTCCCCAAGATCTTCCAATGAGAGGGATGTGAGGTGATCTCTTATAATCCTAAGTTGAAAACATGAAGTGATTACCCATGTCATGAGATGATGAACATGAGGTGATTACCCATGTCGTGTGTTGAAGAGTGTGAAGTGACTACCCTTAATATATAGATAACTTCTAAAGCAAGGCAAGAGGTGAATACCCATTAGTCTTTATAATGTGATATGGAGGCAAATACCTATGTCATACCATGTTGGACATAGAGGAGAATACCTATGATCCTTATAAAATGATGTGGAGGTGAATACCTATGTCAAACCATGTTGGGACATAAAGGCGAATACCTATGATTCCTCAAAAATAACATGGAGGAGAATACCTATGATTCCTCAAAAAGGAACATGGAGGCGAATACCTATGATTCCTAAATAAGGCTAGAGGTGAATACCCATTAACCTTTATAATAGGCATAGAGGTGAATCCCCTTGTCTTGTAAAGTAAAGCAGGAATAATGTAAATTTTGTTATGAAGAATGAATTGTGTGGGTTGTAGCTTGAAATGCCTTCCATGAGATGTATGACTAGAGGTGATTCCCTTTGTCTATATAAGATGAGCTAATGATGAGAATGAAAGATGATGAGCTTGAAGGATGGCCCAAGGTGGTCTACTTTGATGAGTGAGATTAGTGAAGGATTTCCCATGCCTTGGTTAAGTATGTCTTGAGGTTATTTGTGAAGTATTCCTTTTATGTCATGATGACTTAGTGTATTGGCTATGATTATGACTTATGTTGTTATCTCTTATGCTTATGGATTATGTCTTATGTTGATTAATGCTTATGTTGTGCTCTTGTTGGTGATATATGCTAGCCATCATATTTAGTACAATTTTGTACTAACACATACTCTTGCCTACATTCTTATCAAATGTAGGTTCTGGCGATATTGACTTTCATCCCCGTGGCTGGGATTTTAGTAGAAAGAAAAAATTGAAGTTTTGGTGAGTCCTCATAGTATTCAAGGAGATATCCACCATATTCTTATGTCTCTTATTTTATGTTTAAAACTATTGTATGGGCTGCGTCCCAAAGATATTCATGTTTTAGATGGTTTGAGACAAAGTGTATTATACTTCCGCTCGTTTTATAAAAGACTTTGATTGTATTGAAAATGTTTAAAATTTCTGCATCATTTCTATTACTTTATGTTATGATATGCTAAGTTGCTTGTATGAGGCCTCTCGGGGTCTTGTACGCCTTGTTACATCTAGGGGGGACCCCTGGGTCGTGACAGTTCGTTATTAGTTTCATCCATTTAGATTTAGTTGGGGACTTCTCGTAGTAGCTTATCAGTGTTAGAGGCTTTCAGACATAGAGTCAAACTCAGTTGATTTGTCTTGTTCTACTTTGAACTCATTTATTTCTTTCAGATATTCTCAGTTGAATTCCTTTGGATTATATACTCATTATTAAGTTATTCTTCCACTTGGTTAGAGTTATTTTAGTATGCTTGTGATATGCCAGATTCAGGGTTAGATTGGGGTTACTTGTGACCCTAGGTACTGTGTTACGTCTAGCGGCTAGCCTCTGGGTGTGAAAAACCCTAACCTTTGTTAGGTTCTTTATTTTAACAACGACCACTTATACTTCATTATGGAGGTATAATTTAGATGTATCACTCTTGCTTTGCTTCTATAGATTGTAGGACCCAATTGGTCATATTCCAGGTTTCGAACGAACCTATCTTAGAATGGAAAGAGGGAAATTCTTCTCCTACCGGTCAGTTCATATCTTGCCTACTCAAGGCTAGGTAAATTATTTCTAGAGGTTGCCTCTATCATCTTGTTTGGGTTAGGGATACAGATTCAAAAACCTCTTCTCTTTAGTAAGTTTCGATTGTAAATTAGTTTCTAGAAGTGTTTCTCAATGATCTTCCTGATATTCCTCCCAAAAGGGATATAGACTTCGGCATTAAACTATTCTCAAATACGATCTCTATTTCTCCTTACCGTATGGCCCTAGTAGAATTTCAAGCATTAAAGTATCAATTGAACGATTTGTTTGATAAGGGTTTTATTAGACCAAGTATCTCTCCATAGGGTGCTCTGATATGTTTTGTTCGAAAGAAGGATTGTTTCCTTTGAATGCTATTTACTATGGACAATTGAATAAGGTTACCATAAAGAATAAGTATCATATTGCAAGGATTGATGATTTATTTGATTAACTCCAAGGTGTGAGATTTTTCTCCAAGATTAACCTGTGGTCGGGTTATCACAAATTGAAGGTAAATTAAGATGACAGTCTGAAGATGGATTTTCAAACTCGGTATGGTCATTATGAGTTTTTGTAATGTCTTTCGGTTTAACTAATGCTTGGTAGTTGTAATGAATCTTATGAATAAGGTATTCAAACATTATCTTGACATTTTCGTGATTGTATTTATTGATGATATTTTGATTTACTCTCAGAATGAGGATGAGTATGTTGAGCATTGAAGGACGGTGTTAAAAATTCTCAAGGATCGGTAATTGTATGCTAAGTTTTGCATATGTGAATTTTGTTGAGGTCCATTTCTTTCCTTGGCCATATTATCTTTGGTGAAAGTATTCAAGTTGATTCTAAGAATACCGAGGTGATTAAAAATTGGCCAAGACCATTGTCCACTCCGGATATACGAAGTTTCTTGTATTTGACCGGTTACTATAGAAGGTTTATTCAAGAATTTTTCTCTATTATTTTCCTTTTGATGACGTTGATCCAAAAGAAGTTGAAATTCCTATGGTCAGAAACTTGTAAGAAGAGTTTCTGAGAGTTGTAGGATATAAACACTTCAACCCCTATTTTTATATTCCCAAATGGAGTAGATGGTTTTGTGGTATATTCTGATGCTTCACAAATTGTTCTTTGTTGTGTTTTGATGCAACATAGTAAAATCATCTCTTATGTTTCAAGGCAACTGATGGTGCATGAAAAGAATTATCCGACACATAATTTGTAGTTAGCGGCCATGGTTTTTGCCTTAAAGATTTGGAGTCATTACCTGTATGGTGTACATAGTGATGAGTGGCAGATTTGCACTCATTTAAGATCCATTTAGCTCAATGCCTAACTTTGTCCTTTTCTAATCAAATATTGATAATTTACAGCTATGAAGGCAATTGGACAAAGGATGCACTGAAGCTTGAAAGAATGGCCAAAAATGCAAAAAGAAGTGCAAAATGAACATTGTTGATCGACTAGCATGAAGGAAAGATCGTCGAGTGAGAAGGACCTCGCCCAATCTAATAGTGCATGGCACTTTTATCTACAAAAAAAGGTCGGCGAACTCCAGTAGAAAAGGCGGTAAGCCAAATGAGAAAGGTGTACCTTAAGCACATCACCCAAAGTGACAGTGTTCAAGGTAAAGATTTAATGCTCAAACGGCGAACTAAGGTGGTCTTCAGGAATTTGCCAAATGAGAAAGGGTGACTCAATCCAATTCACCCACTAACGTTCAAAAACTTGAAGCCTAGAGCATCACAAAGGCGAGCTGAGGAACAAAGGGAGACCCACCAAGTGAGTTAGGTGAGCCAGACAAATGTTGCCAAGTTGGTTGCAAAGTGGATTTTTGGGCCAAATTTTGGAAAAATATAGATAGCTCAAATGATAGAGTTTTAAGTCAGTTCGATTTGAGAGTTGAACTAAGTTGAGGAGAATGTTTTGAATGAGAACACTTTACTTTTTAGAATAGTGTTTCTAGTCTTCTTGGGGTTTTACAATTTGAATCTTAGATTCGATTATTTGAAGTTAAATCTAAAGTGGGTTAATCTTAATTGCTTTATTTCAAGTTACACATGGATGATTTCATGGAAGGTATACTTTCTTTAATTTTTGTGATGGGTGACTTAAACTCCAATATCTAGGGGTGCTCTAATGGGGTTGGGTGTTAATTTAATGTAGTGGGTATTATGCTATGCTCGGTTTTGTTGTTGTTCATGCATGAATTTGGTCTAATTATCATGGGGTTAACTTAAGAGTTAAGGTTGCAAACTTAATTCCTCCTTCTGATCTGGGGTTGATGCTTGAAAGATTAATTAGAGTGGGTAATTAGTTCAATACTAGCAATTTAGGTTTGATGTCCTTGAAATTCTTGAAAAAGAGGTTATAGGTCGGATCTATTTGCCCTATTCTTGAAAAAGGGAATATAGTGAGGTAATGGGTTGTTTAGAATTGGCATTAAATGAGACCGAAAGGATATTCTAGGAATAGATGCTTTGAGATCGAAAGATGATTCATGCCATCGAATATGACTTAGCCTATTCATGTATGCACATCACTATAGAGTAGCACAATTACTCCTATATGACATAGATATCCAATCCCCGCACCCCGAGATTGCTTGTTAATGCTTCATTTCGTTTAAATCTTAGTTTAATTGTGATAATTGAAAAAAAAAAAAGCTTTATATTATGTTGGTGATACCATCCACCCAATTGTTCATACTATTTCAAATAAGCTGATTTAACATCCAAATATCTCGATAAAGAATTCTCCACGATATACGATTCCCTATACGATTCGACTCCGACTCTTCATTGAGTTTTTACCTACTGCGATATCTTACCCTATTAATTGGTTTTGGAGGGTGATTTGAGTGTTATCAATAATGGCGCCACTTCTAGGGAACGTTGGTTGAGAATTCTAATTGACAAATTATATTTTAATTTGGTTTATTTGTAGTAGAGTTATTGTTTTGTGTTGTTGTTGGCTGATTTGCAGGTTGACAAGATTACTGACCTTCAGACTTAAAATGATAGTTACTATGGTAAAAATGATAATATGGGGGACTTGAATAACATGCCCATTATTGTCATTCAAATCACGGGAGCAATCCCAGTACCTCATACGGCCAAAAGGACGGTGTTTCACACCACTAGAACTATGATCCAATTTCCCCAGATGAAAGGAATTTTTGGGGTCTATCTTATGAGGATTCCCATGAGAACCTTAGTAATTTTAAAGAGGTGTGTGGACCCTTTGTGTTCAAGAATATCTCCCAAGAATCCATAAGGTTGAGACTATTTCTGTTCTCTATAACGGGAGAGGCTACAAGATGGTTGGTAGAGTTTCCAACTGATTTTATTACTTTGTGGGATGAGCTAAATGAGGTGTTCTTGGAACCATTCTTTCCATCCTCAAATATGGTTAAACTTCATCTCCAAATAAAGAATTTCAAGTCTTGTAGGTGAGCCCTTGCATGAAACATGGTTGAGGTTCAAGAAGTTACTCTTACAATGTCCAACGCATGGCGTTCCAGACAATTTTCTACTGCAATTATTTTATTGGAGCCTTGATTTAGTCAAAAAAGTGTGGATGATGAAATAGTCCATGGTGGATTGATGAGATAATCATATGATGTAGATGCATTTTTGTTAGATGACATGACTAAGGTAAACCGAGTATGGCACACTAGGGAAGACCAAGCACCACTTCTACAAGTGGGCTTGAGTAAAGAACAAACCAAAAGGGACTATTAAAGGGATGAAAATATGGAGAAGATGATAACCAAAATCGATTTGCTATCCAAACATGTCATGGGAGGTGGAACTAAGTGAACGCGGTTGGAAAAAATAGTGGGCAGTGCCTGGAGGATGCCAAATTTGAGGCATTATACAATGAAGCGGTTCAATACTTGAAAAATCAAGTGGGGATTCTCACAACAATTATGAACATCAAGGTGGGACCCAACGTTGGAAAAAGGATACATATAGTGGTTGAAAAGATTGGAGGGGTGGAAATTGGAGAGACAGGGGTGGACAAAGATAGATACATGCCTCCCCATGATAGTCCACACGCAAAAAATCTAGCTGGTCTAGAAGGAAGTCGGACGGAAGACATGCTTATGAGGATCTACAACAAGGTTGAAGGATCCAATAAGGTGTTGAAGAATTTGAAAAATGACTTCTCCACTTTAACCCAAATGGTGACTTCACATTCAATTTCTATCAAGCAGCTAGAGACCCAACTAGGTCAAATTGCCACTACTCTAAATCCAAGGCAAAAGGAAACTTTGTCTAGTGATACCATCCCCAAACCGAAGAATGATTATTGAAGTTTGAGGACTATGTCCTACCATGACATTAAATGAGGTGCTTCTTCAGACGCAATCCAAGTCTTTACTTTTGTTTTCATTTCTTTTGAATAATGTGCATTGTAATTGCAGGTGGAGAAGAGGTTGAAAGATAGATAAGAGAAGTTTTAGCCAGGCCAGAACCAAAAAGGTAATGCACCGAAAATAGTAAGCGGACTCACTCTTCTCCGCCCTTTGATCATGAAAAGATGAGGAAGTGCACTGTCAAGATCGGCGATCAGAACTCCAAAGGGCAATTCACCCAAGTGCATTATGCGGACTCCATTGGGTCCACTGAATCAATCTTTAGGTTTTGTAATTTTTCAGGCAGGTTCGGTGAGCTTAAGCTCCATATGACGATATGTCAAACATGTTCGGAGATGTTAGTGAGTACGCCAAACTTACCTAGTATAAAAAGGCCGAGGGTTGTTTTAATTTCAAATATCAAAACCCTCTGAATATTTGGAGCCTTTTCGATTCCCCTCTCTTACATCATGCATTTTGAGTGATTTTGTACCTCGTGTAAGTGTACTGAAAGTTCTAGGAGTGCTTTTGATTGGATCTCGAGTCAACCCAACCCCAATTCCTCAGTTGCTTTCTTATTTTTTTGCAATAAGGTTTGTGTTTTGACTTCTCGTTGATGATTTTGAGTTTAGCTTGCATGTAGGGTATAGGCTTGAGCCCTTTAACTAAGATTAAGTGCTTAATTTTTTTGGGTAGCATCATATTGTTGAATTTGAACTGTACCCATGTGATTTTGATTTTGAATGCCTATATGACTTGTGAATCGTGATTGTGTTGGTTAGAATGATAAATTAAGTTGATATACTTGTTGGCTATATGCTTAATTAAGTGTGAGTGAAGTCTGAATAGCTCAATGTTGACCCATTGCATGATTTTGCGCATTGATAGACCAGGTGACTACTTTCTGAAGGACAAATCATCAATTAGTGCAACACTTAGTGATAAATGTGGGAAATCTGAGTACCCATGGGTAGAAAAGCATATAGGTAGATTGTAATTGTTGGGGGAAACTCGTATTTGTTGTGCATATTGGATTTGGATGTGAAATTTAGGTAGTGGGCTGATAATTCCTGTTCGGCAAACTTATGTTAGCCCGCCAAAGAAGTTAGGAAAATCGTCGAGTAAGACCCAACTCACCTTCTTAAGCTTATGCATGTCCTTGGGTACCGTCCCATTCGGCGGGCTTGTCTTAGTCCGCCAAACTCATTTAGCGAATTGCCGAGTGAGAGAGGATATCACCCTTGATGCGTATGTCTTTCCCTTTTGTACTGTCAGTTTTGGTTGACTTGTCTTAGCCCGCCGAAACCAACTCAGCGAAGCTCCGAGTTGGCATTAACTCTGCCTTGTGTGCCTAAGCCCTTAATAATGTGCTAATGTTAATTTTGACAAACTCACCAGAGCTCAACGATCATGTTGGGAGATGCGCCTTCCCGTTAAGTAAGCCTCATGACTATTTCTTAACTTGATTTAAAGTTCTTTCAATTTTCACTAACCTCCACAAAAGCTTGTGTTATACTGTGTAACTTGCAGGTAATGGCGAGAACAAAGGGTAAGAATGTGGTATAATCCGATATTGAGTCAGACATGGAGCCTTTTCCTCCTCCTCCTACTCTCAAGAGACACTGGGGCATCTCCATTAATGAAATATCTGAAGCTCTAAGTCGACAAACCTCCACCCTACAACTATCTACCCAAGATAGGGTACAACCTAGGGTGGTGAGAAAAAGGGCAGAGATTAGATCCAAATTGGTTCAGCCCTAGTCTACACAGGCACCAACTTCCAGAGTTCTCCCGATTAAAGCTCCAAGAGCCTTAAATACGCTCAAAGTGGAATGAGAATAGACCATACTTGAGAAGAGATGATTCTCCATAGATTGAGTGATGAGTGATTACCCAGCCATCTAGGATACAATTCTATTCCATTGATTTGAAGGCTTTACTAGACCTCTGAGTCCGTACATTAATTCTTGGGTGAGGGAATTCTATGCGGCATATGCTAAGGCCCTTCCAAAGAAAAGGAAAGGCATAGTATGGAAGCCACTTGAAGAAGTGGAGGTGAGAGGCAAAATTGTTAGATGCAATGTTGGGGCCATCAATACAATACTAAAGGTTCCAGCTTTTGAGTGTGATATGTACTCGCTGAAGATGCGCCACGATCTAGACTCTTTGAAGGTTAGTTAGCACCCTTGATCTCTATTTCTTCCCCTTTTTGGATGGTGGATGGTGCTAAGATAGAGAAGAATGATTTAAATGTGGGGCCAGATACTGTTTTGGCTTCATCAACAACCACCTGATGTCATCCTATATTGAGTTGATTTTTTGCCATGACAAGGCGGTATTGGTGGGTACAATAATAGACCGAGAGCACATACATGTCGGTGCCATTGTTTCCCCAAAGATACTAATGAGGGCAAGGGAGAAGCAGACACCGCTCCCATTTCCAGTTTTGATCACACAATTACGTGAAAGGGCTGGTGTAACATCCCGCCTTAGAAAGAGCTAAAATAATAGAAAGAACAAAATTGGAAAGAGCCAAATCTAGAATTTTTTAAAGTTATGCTTAAGTTGTGAGTTTTTGGTCAACTTCAAACAACCATAACTTTCAGTACAAGATGATTTAGGTGGACCATAAGATATCAAATGAAAGGACTCAGAATCCTCTTTCCAACACCACCAAGTTTCTAAATTTCAAGCTCGTATGAGTAAGATATGTCCATTTGAAGTCAGGTTGTCCAGTTAAGGAAAGTTACCCGAAAATATGAGGGGTATTTTGGCCTTTTCCTTACCCAATCAGATTAAAGAAAATTATGGTAATATTTAGGGGTCTAAACATAATTGGTTCAGTTTTCACAATCCTAATTACGCTTAGGGTTTTAGAATAAAGTTCAAGAAGAGAAAAGAGGAAAAAAGGAGAGAAAGTTCAAGGCATTCGTTGAGATTTCTTGCGAATCGAGGATTGTTTCGCCAAGGGTTAAATCCCTAAGAGGTATGTGAGTTCTCATAGTGTTGGGTTCGTTCACTGATAAATGCTCAAGTACACCTCATCCAATAGTAGGTGTAGGCGATCGTAATCTAGTATAAAACCCAACAAAGAGTTGCGGTCGAACCCACAGGGAGCGGTACAAGTTTGAATTCAGTTACAAAGTTATAAATGTGGTCTAATTGGTTATAGGAATATAAACTATCAAGAACATTTAGCTAAATCGAAAGGGGTGATAACAGATGCCAGATGGGGGAATTGGTTTGTTAATTAGCAATTACAACAAATACGAAAACAGAGGAATCAACAATATAGAGAGTAATTATCGGGATGTCATCGATTATAGGAAAATTTTGCTATATGGGTAATTGAAATTTACTAACATTTCCTAAAACTACGTGGGTAGGCTAGACCATAGATGCAATAGTTTTCTCTCGAACAACTATTACGATTCAAGAGAGTTCTCTCGAACCTCGACAAGCTTAACAATATAAACAGCCCAAAACCATAATTTATCTACTCTCTCGAGCTAGATAGGTAGAATTGAGTTAAGGATTCACTCTCTCGAGCTGAACCCACATCAACCCAATAACTACATTCATTAATCGAAAACCTTGTTTCCAAAACCTCTCTTTCAAGCAAGCCCAGAACTCTAAGTTAGAATTGCATTTGCAACTATAATTCATAGATTAATACACAACTATCGATTAAACCCACTTCAATTAAGAATTTAAATCAGTAAATAACAATACCCATAAGCTAATTAAGCCAATAATCACATGATCACACCCCAATAATTGGGGTTTTAGCTACACATCATAAAAAGAGAAAAACAGTTACCAACTATATTAGCCATGAGTTGGGTAAAAGTTTCCATGTCTCTACAATGCTCCAAATTGGATTAGTTCAAAAACCCAATTGCAATTCCTCAAAATTTACTCTCCAAAGATTCAAAGTCTACAATGGAATCTCAAAAACTCAGAGAAAAACTCAAATTCTCAGACTTGTGCAATCAGAACTCCTAACTTTTATTTTTAAATTTCGATTTATAGTTTCACAAATTTTGGCCTTCAGGGCCATTAGGCGAAGTAAGTCGCGCCTCGCTAACCCAGTCGGCGATCCGCCCTTTGCTCCAATCAATCGCCGGTTTGCATTGTCCATTAATCCTCAGGGTTCTGTGACTTTAGGCAATCAAGGTTTATGTCGCCGAGTCGGTCGGCGATCCACCGACTGTCCATTTTTGTCGCCAAGTAGGTTCTTCCCCAGGGCTGGCATGCTGGAACTTTAGGCGAGCTACAGAGACACTAAGATGATTCGCCGAGTTGCCTTGGCGATCACCAGGATTGCCTTCCTTCAACTTCTTGAGCTTTTTTCGCTTCTATTTGTCCGGTAATGTCCTTGCCATGCTTCTTAGCCTTCATTGCTGCAAATCAACCCTTAAATATCAGTTTAAAGCATAAATTAGACATTTGAGGACACTTAAACTATAAAAATAAAGCCCTAAATGAGTCAAAATCTCGGACTCATCAACATCCCCAACTTAAAATTTTGCTTGTCCTCAAGTAAAACTCAAGATCAATCAGTTCAACAAGGATGTCTACAAACAGTGTTGCTTAAGACTCAACACAAATGCACACAAAAGGTTCAAACTGGACATACAATGTTCAATTGTGCACTCTAAGTTTCAAATTGTGACTCACCATTATCAAATAGACTCAAGCTCACAATGCTTGCTTCAAATGCAAGTTCAAGCTCAACAAAAGTATTCAAATGCCCTCACAACAAGGATGATTCCATGCTCACACAAAATTCCTCAACAAAATAAGATTTCGGAATCAAATACAACTCTCACACTCACAAAGATGAACACATGCATGATTCTACCCATAGGCTTGCCCTTATTTTCCAATAAACATTATTTTCAGCTCACTCACGATCAAAAAGGTCTTTCAAGCTTTCTAATGGGGCTGACTTTAAAGGTATGCCATTTTTGTTTAGTGGTTTTTACCTTCATGAAGTATGGCCTGAAAATTACTTTTTCTCCTTCTCTTTCACATTCAAACATGTTCACAATCCACCCCATTATTTAACTAAGCATGACTCATTGGATACCCCATTTCTTTTGCTTCTTTCACACACTTTATTTCACAAACTTTTCTTTTTTTCAGTATTTTTCCATTTTCACCTTTTTCTTTTCTTACTCTTTTTTTTTTTACATAGAGGGTTCCATTTTTTTCAAAATAATCCATCAACAAGGGGGATTTTTCACACTTCTTGACTTTCCTCTTTTTTCACCACATCCCAACTTAGACTTTTGGCCTAAGTTGGCTATTAAAACAAACAAAAACTTCATGAAGGTTATAGGTGATGGGACAAAGGGGTCAAAGTTGTTCAAGTTTCTTCCAAAGAAAAGGATAAGCTCAAAGGGTGCCAAGAAAGGTTCACATTTCTCACAAGGTGGCCACAAAGAGGTATACTATCAATTTGGTTCACTCTTCAATCGCTCGCTTCAATCAATCAATTGGACTAATGGTGCAAGTACTAGATATTATCAAGCACATAGTTCAAAGCAACCTCAACACACATGGCATTCGACACAATCATCAAACAAGACTTTACAATTTTCAGCTAGAATGCAATGATCATCACAAGAGCTCCAGTCAACAATCGGCTAGTCACAATGAGATGCTAGGAGTTCACATATGATCTATGTAACTCAGTTTGCCTCATCGTAGCGCATATTCATATCGTTTAATTGAGAGAACTATTCAAGTCATCGGTATGGACCACAACCAACACTCAAAAATGTAAGAGAACAGCCACATTCACATACATTAAGAGGTGGCAAATTTTTAAAATCGGATAAAAACCATTTGAAATTCAAAACAACAGACAAAAATAATGGATCAAAACCATATAGAAAAATCCGACAATTTGCACAATTCGGGGTTACTCATACTTCACCCACACTAGACCCATAAGACATTCAACACAACCCAGCCGATTTAACACACAAAAGCACGGGATTTCACAATTTACCGCCAAATAATCATGATTTCAACTAAATACGGGTAAATGAACCATCACACGATAAACAGAGCAACACCAAGCACAGATAACAACTACAAAATGATCATGCTTTTGATTTAAACCAATTGTAAAGCAGGGTTCAGAAAATCAACCACAGATGTAGAGAATTTGAAAGGCTAGGCTAGCAACGAATCAAAAAAATCCTCCTAGAGTTACTGATCCCAAACAAAAAGCAAGTAAACTAGTACAAAAGTAAGAAACTATATGGTTGTGAAAGTTTGGAAGTCAAAAAGTATGAAATGAGGGAGAATTTTGAATTTAAAACGGTTTGTCCTTAATGACTCTACAGCTTACGTCGCCGACCCACTTGGCAATGCGCCGAGTAGCACTTTGGCTCACCGAGTTTTACAGAACCTCCAACAAGCTGGGTGGTTCAAACGGCGGTCCAAGTCAAGCTCGCCAACCTGTTCGGCGAGATGCCGACTGGACTTTTAGCTCGCTTAACTGCCCATTTTCCCTAAATCTCAACTTTTCAACCTGCACATTCAACACCCATTATTCAAACAACAATATTAAAAACTTAAAAACTTGGGTTGCCTCCCAAGAAGCGCCTTATTTAACGTCGTGGAATGACGAGGACACTCATTTAAGATTCACCTAAACCACCAACTTGAGTGTCATTGACATCGTTCATGTTACCAATGTCATCTTGGTGGTCAAGTTGGCTACCGTTACTTCCGTTTACACTCATCTCGTCCTCTGTTCACAAACAGCCAACAACAACACCAAACAAGGTGAGTCGAATAAACTACAACACGAGAAGATCACTATCCAAACATCAATAATAAAATTCTAAACACCACTCCCTGGCAGCAGTGCCATTTTTGATAAACGCTCAAGTACACCTCATCCAATACTTGGTGTAGGCGATCGTAATCTAGTATAAAACCCAACGAAGAGTTGGGGTCGAACCCACAGGGAGTTGTACAAGTTTGAATTCAGTTACAAAATTATAAATGTGGTCTAATTGGTTGTAGGAATAGAAATTATTGAGAACATTTAGCTAATTCGAAAGGGGTGACAACAAATGTCAGATGGGGGAATTGGTTTGTTAATTAGCAATTACAACAAATACGAAAACAGAGGAATCAACAATGTAGAGAAGAATTCTCGGGATGTGATCGATTATAGGCAAATTTTTCTATATGGGTAATTGAAATTTACTAACATTTTTTAAAACTCAGTGGGTAGGCTAGACTATAGATGCAATAGTTTACTCTCGAACAACTATTATGATTCAAGCGATTTCTCTCGAACCTCGACAAGCTTAACAATATAAACAGCCCAAAACCTTAATTTACCTACTCCCTCGAGCTAGATAGGTAGAATTGAGCTTAGGATTCAGTCTCTCGAGTTGAACCCACATCAACCCAATAACTATAATCATTAATAAAAAAAACCTTGGTTCCAAAACCTCTCTCTCAAGCAATCCCAGAACTCTAAGTTAGAATTGCATTTACAACTACAATTCATAGATTAAAACTATTGATTAAACCCACTTCAATTAAGCATTTAAATCAGTAAATAACAATACACATACGCTAATTAAGCCAATAATCACATGATCACACCCCAAGAATTGGGGTTTTAGCTACACATCATAAAAAGAGAAAAATAGATACCAACAATATTAGCCATGAGTTGGGTAAAAGTTTCCAAGTCTCTACAATGCTCCAAATTGGATTAGTTCAAAAACCAATTGCAATTCCTCAAAATTTAGTCTCCAAAGCTTCAAAGTCTACTATGAAAACACAAAAACTCAGAGAAAAACTCAATTTTTCAGACTTGTGGAACCAGAATTGCTAACTTTTCTTTTTAAATTGCAATTTATAATTTCCCAAATTTTGGTCTTCATGGCCATTAGGCGAAGTAAGTTGCGCCTCACCAACCCAGTCGATGATCCGCCCTTCGCTCCAATCCATCGCCGATTTGCATTGGCCATTAGTCCTCAGGATTCTGTGACTTTAGGCGATGAAGGTTGATGTCGTCGACTCGGCCGGTGATCTACCGACTGTCCATTTTTGTCGCCAAGTAGGTTCTTCCCTAGGGCTGGCATGCTGGAACTTTAGGCGAGCTAAAGAGCCATCGGCAGTTCGTCGAGTGGTCTTGGCGATCACCAGGATTGCCTTCCTTCAACTTCTTCAGCTTTTTTTGCTTCTTTTTATCCGATAATGTCGTTGCCTTGCTCCTTTGCCTTCATTGCTGTAAATCAACACTTTAATATCAATTTAGAGCATAAATTAGGCATTTGAGGACACTTATACTATAAAAACAAATCCCTAAATGAGTCAAATCTCGGACTCATCAACACACCAGACTTAAAATTTTACTTGTCGTCAAGCAAAACTCAAGATCAATCAGTTCAACAAGGATGTCTACAAACAGCGCTGCTTAAAACTCAACACAAATGCACACAAAAGGTTCAAACAACACATACAATGTTCAATTGTGCACTCTAAGTTTCAAATTGTGACTCACCATTATTAAATAGACTCAAGTTCAGAATGCTTGCTTCAAATGCAAGTTCAAGCTCAACAAAAGTATTCAAATGCCCTCACAACAAGGATGATTCCATGCTCACACAAAATTCCTCAACAAAATAAAATTCTAGAATCAAATAAAACTCTCACACTCACAAAGATCAACACATGCATGACTCTACCCATAGGCTTGCCTTTATTTTCCAATCAACATTATTTTCAGAACGCTCAAGCTCAAAAAGCTCTTTCAAGTCTTGTAATGGGGTTGTGTGTAAAAGTATGTCATTTTGGTTTAGTGGATTTTACCTTCATGAAGTATGGCCTTAAAATCACTTTTTCTCCTTCTCTTTCACATTCAAACATTTTCACAATCCACCCCATTATCAACTAAGCATTACATATTGGATACCCCATTTCTTTTGCTTCTTTGACACACTTTATTTCACAAACTTTTCTCTTTTTCAGTCTTTTTCCATTTTCGCCTTTTTCTTTTCTTACTCTTTTTTTTCTACACAGAGGGGTTCCATATTTTTCAAAAAAATCCATCAACAAGGGGGATTTTTCACACTTCTTGACTTTCCTCCTTTTTTACAACACTCCCAACTTAGGCTTTTGGCGTAAGTTGGCTATTAAAACACACCAAAACTTCTGCCTAAGATTATTTTCAATCGCTTGCTTCAATCAATCAATTGGACTAACGAGGTAAGTTCTAGATATTATCAAACACATAGTTCAAGGCAACCTCAACACACATGGAATTCAACATAATCATTAAACAAGACTCCACAACTTTCAGTTAGCATGCAACGATCATCACAAGAGCTCCACTCAACAACCGGCTAGTCACAATGAGATGCTAGGAGTTCATATATGACCTATATAACTCAGTTTGTCTCATCATACCTGCACATTCATATCGTTCAATTGAGAGCACTATTTAAGGCATCAGTATTGACCATAACCAAAACTCAAAAATGAAAGAGAATAGCCACATTCACACACATTAAGAGGTGGAAATTTTTTAAAATCGATTCAAAACCATTTTCAATTCAAAACAACAGACCAGCACAATGGATCAAAACCATATAGCAAAATCCGACAATTTGCACAATTCGGGGTTACTCAAACTTCACCCACACTAAACCCACAAGACATTCAACACAACCCAACTGATTTAACACACAAAAGTGTGGGATTTCATAATTTACGGCCAGTTAATCACGATTTCAACTAAATACGGGAAAATGAACTATCACACGATAAACAAAGCAACACCCAGCACAGATAACAACTAAAAAATGATCATGCATTCGATTACAACCAATTGTAAAGTAAGGATCAGAAAACCAACCTCAATTTGAAAAGCTAGGCTAGCAACGAATTCCAAAATCCTCCTCGATTTATTGATCCCAAACAAAAAGCAAGTAAACTAGTACAAAAGTAAGAAACTATACGGTTGGAAAAGTTTGGAAGTCGAAAAGTATGAAATGAGGGAGAATTTTAAATTTAAACTGGTTTGGCCTTAACGACTCTTCAGCTTACGTCGTCAACCCACTCGGTGATACGCCGAGTAGAATTGTGGCTCGCCGGGTTTTACAGAACCTCAACAAGCTGGGTGGTTTAAACGGCGGTCCAAGTAGGGCTCGTCGACCTGTTCGACGAGATGCCGACTGGACTTTTAGCTCGCTTAACTGCGCATTTTACCTAAATCTCAACTTTTCAACCTGCACATTCAACACCCGTTATTTAAACAACAATATTAAAAACTTAAAGACTTGGGTTGCCTCCCAAAAAGCTTCTTATTTAACGTCATGGCACGACGAGGACACTCATTTAAGATTCACCTAAACCACCAACTTGAGTTTCATTGAAATCGTTCATGTTACCGATGTCATCTTGGTGGCTAAGTTGGCTACTGTTACTTCCGTTTACACTCATCTCATCCTCGATTCACAAACATCCAACAACAACACAAATCAAGGTAAGTCGATCCAACTACAACACGAGAAGATCACAATCAAAACTTCAATATTAGAATTCTAAACACCACTCCCCGGCAGCGGCGCCATTTCTTTTAAATTCTCAACTACACCTCATCCAATACTAGGTGTATGCGATCTTAATCTAGTATAAAACCCAATGAAGAGTTGGGGTCGAACCCACAAAGAGCAGTACTAGTTTGAATTTAGTTATGAAGTTATAAATGTGGTCTAATTGGTTATAGAAATAGAAATTATCGAGAACATTTAGTTAAATCAAAAGGGGTGACAACATATGTCAGATGGGGGAATTGGTTTGTTAAATAGCAATTATAACAAATACAAAAACATAGGAATCAACAATGTAGAGATGAATTCTCGGGATGTGATCGATTGTAGGCAAATTTTGTTATATGGGTAATTGAAATTTACTAACATTTGCTAAAACTCAATGGGTAGGCTAGATTATAGATGCATTAGTTTTCTCTCAAACAACTATTACGATTCAAGCGAGTTCTCTCGAACCTCGACAAGCTCAATAATATAAAGAGCCGAAAACCTTAATTTATCTACTCTCTCAAGCTAGATAGGTAGAATTGAGTTTAGGATTCACTCTATCGAGCTGAACCCACATCAACCCAATAATTACAATCGTTAATTGAAAACCTCAGTTCCAAAACCTCTCTCTCAAGCAAGCCCAGAACTCTAAGTTAGAATAACATTTGCACCAACAATTCATAGATTAATAAAAAGCATTCGATTATACCCACTTCAATTAAGCATTTAAATCTGTAAATAACAATACTCATAAGCTAATTAAGACAATAATCACATAATCACACCCCAAGAATTGGGGTTAGCTACACATCATAAAAAGAAAAAAACAGTTACCAACTATATTAGCCATGAGCTGGGTAAAAGTTTCCAAGTCTCTACAATTCTCCAAATTGGATTAGTTCAGAAACCCAATTGCAATTCCTCAAAATTTAGTCTCCAAAGCTTCAAGTCTACATGAAAAATCAAAAACTCAAAGAAAAATTCAAATTCTCAGACTTGTGGAATCCGAACTCCTAACTTTTCTTTTTAAATTTTAATTTATAGTTTCACAAATTTTGACCTTCACGGCCATCAGGCGAAGTAAGTCGCGCCTCGCCAACCCATTCGGCGATCCACCCTTCGCTCCAATCCATCGCCGGTTTACGTTGGCCATTAGTCATCAGGGTTCTGTGACTTTAGGCGATCAAGATTGATGTCGCTGAGTCGGTCGCCGATCCGCCGACAGTCCATTTCTATCTCCAAGTAGGTTCTTCCCCAGGGCTGGCATGCTGGAACTTTAGGCGAGCTAAAGACCCACTCGGCGGTTCGCCGAGTGGTCTTGGCGATCACTAGGATTACCTTCCTTCAACTTTTTCAGCTTTTTTCGCTTCTTTTTATCCGGGAATGTCCTTTCCTTGCTCCTTAGCCTTGATTGATGCAAATCAACACTTTAACATCAGTTTAGAGCATAAATTAGGCATTTGAGAACACTTAAACTATAAAAACAATGCCCTAAATGAGTTGAAATCTCGGACTCATCATTCACCCACACGCCAATCATGTTATTTTCAGCAGAATTTCGTTCTTAGAAGTTGAAGGATTT
Organism: Solanum etuberosum; assembly: GCA_029582245.1. Classification (NCBI taxonomy): domain Eukaryota; kingdom Viridiplantae; phylum Streptophyta; class Magnoliopsida; order Solanales; family Solanaceae; genus Solanum; species Solanum etuberosum. Next base: position 17,405 of record JAJONR010002324.1, on the reverse strand, counting down.
GAGTTCTTGATAAGTGTTCTTGAAGTATTGTTTCTGTTCTTGAATTAGGATGGGTTTGATGAGTTCTTGAGATAATTGAATAAAGTTTTGAGAGTTGTTTTGATTAAATTCTTGTGTACTTGTATTGGGTAATTGAATCTAACGAAAATTTGAGCAAAATCAATAGATTAGAAGTGTTTTAAGATTAGAAAACAAGATGAAAAATTTGTTAGAATTGTCTGGGGGGGCTGGCGCGGTGCGCCCCAGATGCGCCATAGTGTCTGGGGTAGCGTGCCAGCAGTGCGCCAGAAATGACTCACTGAACTTTAGGGGTTGGCACCCCGTGCTAGTAGTGCGCCAGGGTCGCCTACCCTCATCTTTTTTCCATCATTTGCTCTTTTTAAGTTCTTCTAAAGTATACCATTACTCCCGAATGATTCTAATCACTCTAAACTACATTCTAATATCAAAATATCATTCATATCATGAATCCTAACCTTGAATCCATAATTCAAATTCAAGGTAGAGCTAAGAATCAAGTCTTGAGAGTTCTTTCGAGTCATTTTAATAAGTCTTTTGCAATCATTTTAAACTTGTTTCAATACTTGAGCATTTGAGTTTGAGAAAGAGTATAGTTGAGTTCATTTTCTTCAAAATGATATATGGAAACTAAGTATTCTCAAGATTAAATGTTTCAACATTTAAGATGAGGGGAAACACCGATTTTCAAAAGAGTTTTTGAGCTGTTTTGAGTACCATCTCTTTTAAGAGAAAGATTTTGAGTAAATAAATTCAAACCACAGAAAGACTTATATTTTTAAACTTATGAGCTAGTTACATTTTGGGAGTAGTATTGAGCACCGATATGGGGACGAGTTTGGATAACACAAAGTCTCCATAAACCATGTAGCCAACGTGGGTAGAAAGGGGCATACTTTTTAGATAATTTCTTATCGCCTTTTAGAATAGACTAGTGGATCCACTTAGTTAGTAGATCCTACACCGCAGAAAACTATAAGACATTTCTGGTAGCGTGGGCTAGATGTTGTATCATCACATAGCTCATAGTTATATTGTATCATTACATATACAAATTGAGTTATATTGTACTTTTCAATACATTGATTTTACATCTACTATTTTAAAAGCTTTTCTTTATATTGCGTCTTTATCACTACTTTATATTAAAATAAGTTGAGTTGAGTTGAGACGAGGTAAGTTGTTTCTTCAGTTCCAGTTCAAGCTTATGTCATGTTAAATTTCCCCTCACATTCTCGTACATTCCATGTACTGACGTCATTTGGCCTGCATCTTTTATGATACAGATACAGGTAACCAAGATCAGCCTCCAGCGCATCGTTGATCCAGTGAGTTCCACAGTTGTTGGTGAGCCTCCTTGCTTCCAGAGGATCCCTTATTTACTTTCAATCATTTCATTTTTTCTATTAGGATATCGTGGGTCTTGTCCGGACGTCCATCTCAGTTAGTAAAGGCTTCATAGATAGATAGAAGTTATTTCATGAGTCTTGTTCATTTCAGTTGTTATGTTCTAGACTTGAGTTACCCTTGGGGGCTAGTTTGAATGTTTAATTCTAAATATTCTGAGTTTGCTTTTGAGACATTGAGTAAAGTTGTGGTTTTGAGTTCATAGTAATTATGAGTAAGTCTTCCGCTACGAGTTAAGTCAGGCCAAGGGTTCACTTGGGGCCAGAAATGGTTCTCGAGTGCCAGCCACGTCCAGGGTGTAGGCTCGGGGTGTGACAAACTTGGTATCAGAGCCCAGAGTTCAAGAGTCCTAGAGTGTGTATGAATCCGTGTTTTTAGAGTCCTAGTTATCAGTGTGAAGCGCACCACATGTATAATTAGGTGGTTGCGACATTTAGGAACTATCTCACTTCTTTCATGCTCTTTTCATGCGATAGAGTTCATCTCTATAAAGTTTCTTTCTAATTCATGCTTGTGCGTATCTTTCAGATGATGCCTCCATGAAGAGCTGTTCGAGATCGTCCTGCTAGGAGAAATGCTGATCATCAGGATCAAGGGGTACCAAATGCACCAGAAGTGCAACCCCAAAGAGAGGTCACTAATGTTGAGTTCCGTGAAGCTATACGGATGATGAGCCAAGTTGTGACAAACCAAGCTGAGCAACAAAGAGAGATTCGACAGGATGTGGCTGATACGTCAAGGATACGGAGTTCTTAAGGATGAATCCTCCAAACTTCACCGGTTCAAGTGTCACTGAGGATCTAGAAAACTTCGTGGAAGGGTTGCAGAAAGTGTTTGAGGTTATGCATGTTGTTGATGATGAGCAAGTGGAACTAGGTGAATACCAATTGAAGGGTGTTGCTAGAGTTTGGTTTGATAAATAGAAGAAGAGTAGAGCTGAGGGTGCACCAAATGTGAGTTGGGCTGTGTTCGAAGAGGCCTTCATGGGGTGTTTCTTTCCCCGTGAGCTAAGAGAGGCAAAAGTAAGGGAATTCCTTACTCTTAAGCAGGAATCCATGAGTGTGTATGAGTATAGCCTCAAGTTCACCTAAATTTCCCGCTATGCTCCGGATATGGTTGTTGATATGAGTAGAAGGATGAGTTTGTTTGTTTATGGGATTTCTCGTCTATCACGCAAGGAGGGCAAGACAGTTATGTTGATAGGATACATGGACATAGCAAGGCTGATTATTCATGTGCAATAGGTTGAGGAAGATAAGCTGAGAGATAGAGAAGAGTTCTGGAACAAGAAAGCTAAGACGACAGGAAATGAGTCCGGGCAGCAGAAGACTAATGCAAACCGGGATTCTTTTCAACATAAGCAAAATGGACATGCTCCATAATCTGCTAGTGCACGTGCACCAAGGAACAGAGGTGAGTTCAAGAATCAAAATTTACTAAATTTTAGAGCTAGCCCTGTACAGTCTCAAGGTAGTATGGAACAAGGAGGTAATGGGACTCCTGCATGTGCTAAATGTGGTAGGAACCACTCAGGAGTATGTCATGATGGCTCCACTGGTTGTTTAAAGTGTGGTAAGAATGGTCACTTCATGAAAGATTTCCCTAAGAGCAGGCAAGGTAAAGGAAATGGGGGCAATAGATCCCAATCTTCTTCGGCGGCTCCACCAGACAGAGTTGTACCTAGAGGAGCTACTTCAGGAACAAGCGGAGGAGCAAACCATCGGTATGCTATCACCAGTCGCCAAGAGAATTCGCCAGATATTGTCACAGGTATGATCAAAGTCTTTACTTTTGATGTATATGCTTTGCTAGATCCAGGAGCGAGTCTATCTTTTGTGACTCCTTATATTGCTATGAATTTGGATATTTTTCCTGAGCAACTTCTTAAACCCTTCAGTGTTTCCACACCTATTGGTGAGTCTATTCTAGCTGAGAGAGTTTATCGTGATTGTATTATTTTCGTCAATCACAAGGAGACCATGGCTGACTTAGTCGAGTTAGACATGGTAGATTTTGATGTTATTCTAGGTATGGACTGGCTCCATGCCTGTTATGCCCAGTTGATTGTCGAACTCGAGTAGTTAAGTTTCAGTTTCCTAATGAGCCAGTTATTGAGTGGAAGAGTATTCAGCAGTGCCTAAGGGTCATTTTATTTCCTACCTTAAGGCGAGAAAGTTAGTTTCCAAGTGGTGCATCTATCACTTAGTCCGAGTTAATGACTCTAGTGTTGAGACACCACATATTCAGTCAGTTGCAGTAGTAAGTGAGTTTCGATAGGCCTTTCCAGATGGTCTTCCCGGAGTCCCTCCTTAGAGAGAAATAGACTTCGGTATAGATATTCTTCCTAATACTCATCCTATCTCTATTCCGCCATATAGAATGGCTCTAGCTTAGTTGAAAGAGTTAAAAGAGCAGTTGAAAAACTTTCTTGAGAAAGGCTTTATTCGACCAAGTGTCTCACCTTGGGGCACTCCGGTCTTATTTATGAGGAAGAAAGATGGTTCACTTAGGATGTGTATAGATTACTATCAGTTGAATGCGGTTACTATCAAGAATAAATATCCTCTTCTGAGAATTGATGATATTTTCGATCAACTTCAGGGTGCCACTTGTTTTTCTTAGATAGACCTCAGATCAGGCTATCATCAGTTGAGAATAAGAGAGGGTGATATCCCTAAGACAACATTTAGAGCCCACTATGGTCATTATGAGTTTCTGGTCATGTCATTTGGTTTCACTAATGTTCCTGCAGCGTTCATGGACCTTATGAACAGAGTGTTTAAGCCTTATCTAGATATGTTTGTTATCGTTTTCATTGATGACATTCTAATCTATTCGAGGAATGTGGAGGATCATTCTAGTCACCTCAGAGTAGTTCTTCAAACTCTCAAGGATAGAGAGTTGTATGCTAAATTTTCCAAGAGTGAATTTTGGCTTGAGTCTGGGGCATTCTTAGGCCACTTTTTTTCTGGTGATGGGATTCGATTTGATACTCAAAAGATTGAGGCAGTACAGAACTGGCCTAGACCCACATCTTCAACTGATATTAGGAGTTTCTTGGGATTAGCTTGTTATTATAGAAAGTTTTTCTAGGGGTTCTCATCTATTTCATCCCCGTTGACTATGTTGACTCAGAAAATAGTTAAGTTTCAATGGTCTGAAGCTTGTGAGAAAAGCTTTCAGGAATTGAAAACTAGGTTGACTACTGTCCCAGTGTTGACCTTATCAGAAGGTATGCAAGGTTTTGTTTTATATTATGATGCGTCCATAGTTGGACTGGGTTGTGTATTGATGCAGAATGACAAAGTTATAGCTTATGCCTCCAGACAGCTTAAGATTCATGAGAGGAATTACCCAACCTATGATTTAGTGTTGGCTATTGTAGTGTTCGCTTTGATAATATGGTGTCACTATCTTTATAGTGTTCATGTAGATGTGTTCACCAATCACAAGAGTCTTCAGTATGTGTTCAGTCAGAAAGAGCTTAATCTCAGACAGAGGAGGTGGTTGTAGTTACTCAAGGATTATGACATTTGTATTCTCTATCACCAAGGTAAGGCTGATGTAGTTGTTGTTCCTTTGAGCAGGTTGTCTATAGATAGTACAACCCATGTTGAGGAAGACAAGAAAGAGTTAGCTAAAGATGTGCACAGACTTGCACGATTGGGAGTTCGGTTGATGGATTCCAACGAAGGAGGAGTGGTGGTGATGAATGGGGTTGAATCACCACTAGTGTTTGAAGTGAAAGAGAAACAAGACCAGATCCTATTTTGCTTGAATTGAAGGTAAATGTTCATAAGCAGAAAGTGATGGATTTTGAATAAGGGGGAGATGGTGTATTGACGTATCAAGGTAGATTGTGGGTACCAAGGGTGGATGAGCTCCAAGAGAGGATCATGGATGAAGCACATAGCTCCAGATATTCTATCCATCCGGGTTCCACAAAGATGTATCGTGACATGACAGAAGTCTATTGGTGGAATAGTATGAAAAAGAGTATTGCAGAGTTCGTTGCTAAGTGCCCGAATTGCCAACAAGTCAAGGTAGAGAACCAGAGGCCCGGTGGTATGGCTTAGAAAATAGAGCTTCTGGAATGGAAGTGGGAGATGATCAATATGGATTTTATTACTGGTTTACCATGGTCTCACAGAGAGCATGATTCGATTTGGGTGATTGTAGATCGAATGACTAAATCAGCCCATTTCTTACCGGTAAAGACTAATTTTTCAGCAGAAGATTAGGCTAAGTTATATATTCAAGAGGTAGTTAGACTTCATGGAGTTCCGGTGTCCATCATTTCAGATAGAGGTGCACAATTCACCGCACAATTTTGGAAGTCTTCACAGAATTGTTTGGATTCAAAGGTGAACCTTAGTACTACTTTTCATCCACAGATACATGGTCAAGCAGAGCGCACCATTCATACTTTAGAGGATATGTTGAGGGCGTGTGTGATCGATTTCAAGGGTAGTTTGGATGATCACTTACCTCTCATAGAGTTTTCTTACAAAAATAGTTATCACTCTAGCATCCAGTGGCTCCTTATAAAGCTCTATATGGGAGAAGATGTGAGAGTTGCCCGGGTTGAAAAGAACAAGTCCCATCTTATTGACTAGGCTACCAAGAATGCTTTGGCTCCTCTGAATTAGCGGGTGGTCAAGTGTGAAAAGATGATTGAGGGCCACACTCTGAGATTAGATAATTTCACTCCGAGAATAGAAGCTTTGGAGAAGTCTGAAGGTAGTTCCAGTGCTTTTGAAACCCTTAGGGCTGAGGTGGTCCAGATTCAGTCCATGGATATCTCAACACTTTGGGGCGAGGTTCCCCTTTCAGATTTTGCTACCCCGAGATGCCTAGTGTTGCACCTTCCTCTTCTGGACATGGGGTTGCTTTAGAAGTGGATGCTAAGGACTAGGAGTTGATTGAGGAGACCGATGAGGAAGGGTTGAGATAGGATGAGCAAGGGATTGCTGAGATAGAGGTGCACGAGACCGAGGAGGTCATTATTCAGGCTACCCTAGAGAGTTTTCTTCGAGAAACTTCAATGGTTGGGTCTAGTGGAGTCACTCCAGACTCCCCCACACTTTCCATTGCTGAGATGGGCACTGATGCCCAAGTTAAGCGTTCCTTGCAACCTCCCGTGATCCTATTGCCAGGCATCGATGCCCCACTTGAGCCTTCTCCACCAGAGACTCCGGATAAGAGTGGTCCACAGGCGTATCCTGTTAGGAGGATCCTATATCTTAGCCTCCCATTATTTCATTCATTTTGCATTGAGAAATGGCTTTTTTTATGTGGGGTGAGGGCCTTCATGCAAATATTCCCCTTTTGCTTGTATTTTTTTATTTTGTATTTTGAACTTTTGTTGTTAATATGTTGTTTATATTAGACTGTTTCTCTTTAGGGAAATTGAGTCTCTTTGCTTCAATTTTTGTTCTCTCTTAATGACTACAACCACCCATGAGTTCAAACAAATCCTGAAATTTTTTATTGTCATTGATAACATTTTGAAAATCAATTTTTTTCAATATTGATGTATTAAATAGTAATCATGATGAACATGATGTGTAGTGTTGGTGTTGCGAAAATGAAATCGATATGGTTACACCTTCGAGCGATCTCTTTGAATCTTTTGTTGACTAGTTGCATTTGGATGTAAGTCTTGCAATGAACACCGCACCTACGCGTTTGATCTTTTTGGGATGCGCTAGATGAGTGTATTTCAAAGTGCCTTGTGTGGTAAGGTTTACTTGAAAACATGCATGTGAATTCCTAGAATTTCCCTTGTTAGTCCAATTGAATCTTGATGAATGTGGGATATGATCTTGGGCAAGAATTCAATGAGGGAGCCAAATTTTCTATAAAGTTTTTTTGTGAGTACCTTCTGAGCGTGTGAATCTATGATTGGCACCAAATGAGCCTAACCTATTTGTTGACAACCAGAAGAAGCCTCTTGAGCCAAAATTATTCCTACCTTCTCACCAAAAATACTTTTTGAAGCATTGCGATGTTCGAATAGCCAAATTAGGCCAAAATCATAAGTTGGGGTGTGGATAGGAAGGATCAATGAGAGCCAAGTGAAGGGCAAAGAAAGAAGAAAATAGACTCAAATCTGAAAGTTTTACAAAAAGAGGGAACCCCTCCTTATAAAAAAAATGTGTGCGTGTATTTATCATCAATTTGGTGGGAATAGCTTTGAAAAATGAAAATGAAAAAGAGAAGTGAGTGAAAAGGGAGTTCAAAATAAATTGAGTTGATAGTCAAGGTGTGAGTTCTAAATGAGAAAGAAGAAAAAGAACTTGAGAAGAGGTTATGATGATTGCAACGGTGCTTTGAAAAGGTATAAGTCACAAATCTAAATTGACCATGCCTTAACCCTCAACTGGATTACAAGCCTGAAAGAGCCTTGAGAACTTACATGATCCAAGTTGTTTGATGATTGGAAAAAATGGGAACACCTATGGGACAAATCTTTCATGTGTTTCTCTTTTGAGAGAGTGAGAGTTGCATTGATTCCCATTACATTTTTTGATTGTCTTTATGAGAGTATGAAATAGTTCTTGATGTGAGGACACTTGAATGCATTTGTTGAAACATGTTCTTGCATTAGACAAGAAGCTAAAGTGAGCTTGAGATTGTGTTGAGACTAGCTAGTAATCATTTGAATCTTTTTTATCATGATTTAGGGTAACATGCTATTGAGAGTAGTCTTTCCATGGCGCTTGCATGTTAACTCTCATTGAGTACTTTTGTAGACACCTTTATTGAGCTTATTGTGTTCTTGATTTACTTAAGGACAAGAAAAACTTTAAGTTGGGGGTGTTGATGAGTGGTAGATATAATTTGTGTCCTCACTGCCTAACTTTTTCATTTTCTAATCAAATGTTGATGATTTGCAGCTATGAAGACAATTGGACAAGGCATGGGCAGAAGCTTGAAACAATGGTAAAAAATGCAAAAAAAGTGCAAAATGAACATTGTTGATCGCCTAGCATGAAGGGTGGATCATCGAGTAAGCAGGACCATTCCCAATCAAACAGTGCATAGCACTTTTAACCACCAAAGAAGGTCGGTGAACTCCAATAAAAAAGGTAATAAGCCGAATGAGAAAGGCGCACCTGAAGCACATCACCTAAAGTGACAGTGTGCAGGGCAAAGATTTAATGCTCGAACGACAAACTAAGGTGGTATTCAGTTATTCACCGAACGAGAAAGGCTGACTCAACCGAGTTTGCCAACTCATGTTCAAACACATCAAGCCTAGAGCATCATAAAGGCGAGCTGGAAAAAAAAGGGTGAACGGTCAAGTAAGTTAGGCGAGCCCGACTGTCAAGAAGTTAAGGTTGATTTGAAGGAGTAAGTTTCTGCAAATGCCATTGAGAATTTCTCCCAAGAGGGAGATAGTGTCCTTCGATACCAAGGTCGGTTATGTGTTCTAAATGCTAATGAGTTGAGGAATAATATTTTGGTAGAAGCTCATACCTCTCGGTATTCTATGCCCCTAAGAGCCACCAAGTTGTAACACAATTTGTATGAGTTCTATTAGTGGAATGGGATAAAGAAGGATATCGTGAACTTCATATCCAAGTGTCCCAACTGTCAAGAAGTTAAGGTTGAGCATAAAAATATTGATGGTTTGGCTTAAGACATTAGCATTCCTACTTTGAAGTGGGAATATTTGAGCATGGATTTCATTACTGGTTTACCTTGTACTCGTCGTCAGTTTGACTTGATTTGGTTATTGTGGACCAAATGATGAAGTTGGCTCACTTCCTTCCTGTAAAGGCTTCATTTTCAGCCGAAGAGTATGCCAATCTTTATATTCGAGAAATGATAAGGTTGCATGCAGTGCCTTTGTCCATTATCTCCGATCATGGTACTCAATTTACATCTAAATTTTGATGGTCATTCCAAAAAGGTCTAGGCTAAAGTAAATCTTAGCACAACTTTTCATCCTCAAAACAGTGGAAAAGTTGAGCCTACTATTAAAAATTTGAAGGATATTTCAAGAGCTTGTGTGCTTGATTTTAAGTGTAACTGGGATGATCAATTGCCTTTGATCGAGTTTGCTTATAATAATACCTATCACTCAAGTATCTAAATGGCTCCGTTTGAGGCTCTCAATGGTAAAAGGTGTAGTCTCCTATTGGCTGGTTTGAATTTAGTGAGGTCGCTTTGATAGGGACCAAGTTAGTGCATGAAGCTATGGAAAAGGTTTGACTTATTCTAAAAAAAATTGATAATGGCTCAAAGTTGACAAAAAATTTATGCCGATGTTAGAAGAAGATAGCTTGAATTTGATGTTGATGATTTGGTCTATTTGAAAATTTTCACACATGAAGGATGTGATGAGATTCAGAAAGAAAAAGAAGCTTAGCCCTCGTTATGTGTGCCCAGATAATATTTTGAGGCATATTAGGAAAGTTCCTTATGAATTAGAGTTACCTAATTATTTAGCATCGGCACATCCGGTATTCCATGTCTCCAAAATTGAAAATGTGTGTTGGAGATCCGAAGTCTATAGTGAAATTGGAAAGTTTAGGAGTTAGGAAAAGTCTCTCGTATGAAGAGGTTCCAGTTGAAATCATGGATCGTCAAGTCTGAAAGTTGAGAAATAAAGAAGTTACTTCCGTGAAATTTCTTTGGAGGAATCAATCATTTGAGGGTGCTACTTCGATGCCGAAGCCGATATGATGTCCAAGTACCCTCATTTCTTCCTCTCCACTCATTTTCTGGCTTGAGGTATTACATCCTCATGGTTCATTCTTTCAGATTCATGCATTTCAGTCATTCTCATGTTTCCATATGCATGCATGTTCATGAAAATTTAATTTTTGAAGTTATGATTTATCTTGGAGTGATTTCTCCTTATTTATGTGCATTTTGATGAGAGTTACATTCATGTTGGGTTGTTAGTTTCTCTTAGTACTCTATTCATGCTAGCTTGAGTCCCATTCAAGAACGAATGTTCCCAAGGGGGAGATATTGTAACACCTCGGAAATTAGAAGTTGAGTTTGGAAAGGGAAAGTTGCTTTTCAGCACTAATGCAATGGTCTAAGATTCCAATCTACAGGCTGTAGGAAGGATGTCATAAGACTTGGTTTGAGTTTTTGAAATGTCAAGTATTTGATGTTTGACCTATAGATGACCAGGACAAATCGTAGGGTGGTCTACGGGTCGTAGGAAGTGCATGTAGGGTGATTCAGAGAATTGATTTTAGACCTCTGGTTTACGAAAGGATTTTGACGAGTCGTGATATGGTCTATGGGTCGTAGGATGGATCCGTTAAAGTGATCAAGACTTAACGAAATTTTGGGCTTGAATAGGGATTTTACGGACCTTAGGTAGGAACCGTAGGGTCTTTCGACATATTTTTAATTAAGGGTGTTTTGGACTTTTCCTACCCATCTAACCCCTAAACTACACTGTTTGGCCCTATAACTGTTTTTACTCTTCAAAACTTACTCCACTCACTTAAACTCACAAAAATCTCTCAAGTATTCTTCTACAAATTATCTCAAGGGCTCCAGGTTGAAGTTAGGGTTTCAAACTTCAGGGTCTCATTATCCTTGCATTCTTAGGGCTTTGATTATCAAGGTATGTGGGAATTTACCAATGGATTCCTTTCATCCATTGGGTTCGAAAAGAATCTCAAACTCCTAAATTGATTTCAACCAATTCTATTAGGGTTTCATGCTATTCTTCTTGGATCCAATTTACTATGATTAAATTGTTTATATTAAATCTTATTATGCATGATTTGATATAATTACATTATTTTTAATTGATTTCATATGGACCCATGCCTATGTCTACTTTATAAATATGTATTATGTATCATGCTTATGAACTTATGAATATGTAAGATATGAATGTTTTATGAAAATGTTGACTTTTGAACTAAGGATTCTTTTGAGATAAGTATCAACTATTTGTGAAAGGTTTTCTCACATTTGAATGAAATAATTTTTTTTATGCTTAGAGAGGTAAGTGTCTAATATGAAAGTTTATGAAATCATGGTTTTAAAGGAACAATTCTATTATGACTTGTGATTGGATTGGTAGTCTTAATTGTTTCCTTTCCAAGTATTTTGATATGATTGTGACTATGTCTTTTTCATTTGGATTTACTTAGCACCGAGAGGACTTTGAGATAGAGGCTCTCCCGTTAGTAGAGGTCGGATATCTAGAAGAAATCTTTTTGTCCCTAAACTACGTGCCCAAGTAGGATTGTCTTAAATGACCTAAGCTAGTGGATCCACTTTAGAAAAGAATGAATGTGATGGAGTTCTACCTTGTCAAGTAGATTCCCCTTTTGGGTGTGAGGGTTATACCGAATTCCATGTTATAGATCACATGGTCTTATTGTCGGTTAACGGTAAATATTCCACAAATGAACTATGGTTACTTCAAAGGTTTTATGAAAGCTTCTCGAATGGTTTTAAGTATGCATTGACTTCGTATATGATTTATGATTTCTTTATTAAGTCTTTTATTACCTTTTACTTGGTCTTGCATATCATGTTTAAATTTATCATGTTATCATGCTTTACATTTTTATGCATTTCCCCATACTTAACACATTGACTGTACTAATGCATATTTATGCCTATATTATCTCATAATATAAGGTCTGACGCTCCTCCTCTGGCTCATAGTTAGCTTGGATTGCTTTGTATGTACATTGGATTTATGAGTCCTCGTGCTTCGAGGACAAGCCCATTGATGCTTTATTTTTTTATTTACTTTCATTTCAAACTTGTACTTGGTGTATGGGTTACGTCTCAGCCCCTCTTATGTTGTTTAGAAAATCAATGTCAGACACAGTTTAGTATTCCGCACTTATATTCATATTCCTTTTAATGATATGAGACTTATGTCACCTATTCTCTCTCGTTTTATTTATTTTATGTCATACCTATGTCAAGTGGCTTGTTTAGGGCCTCTCGTGGTTCTATTCGCCATGTCACATCTAGAAGGTACTTTGGATCATGACATATAACTCACATTGTCTATATGTTTTCTACTTGGCTTATGTTTTATATATATGTCAAGATTCTTATATTGCATTGCCCTTCTTTTGTCTTATGAGCTTAGCTTATCATGATTTTATATGTTTTACATTGTCATGCATTATCATGTTTTTATGTTTAGGAATGTTCACTATACTCATTACATTCAAAGTATTGATGCATGTATCTCTTATGCCTATAATGTTTCATAATATAGGGTATGATGCTCCTCCATCTGGTCGTGGTAGATTTGATCTATCAGCTTTGCCCAGCTCGTGGCAAATCCTCATGGTTCGAGGGTGTGATCACTAGTTATGAGTTCTTGTATATTTTCATTCCATTTCAAATTTCAGACTTTGTTCATGGTTTAGGGGTTTGTCCTAACAACATTATGTATAGTAGTGTCTTGTGTCAGACTTAGAACGTATTCTACATTATTTCGAGCTCTGTATTAAAAGTCTCTTATGTTGAGTCTTTACCTTGAAACTTATTTTTTGATATATGAATCAATTTATATTGTCTAATTTCTTTATTAGGGTCATGTTTACGTCAAGTGGCTAATTTAGGGTCTTTCAGGATCCTATTCACCATGTCACATCTAGAGGGTAGTTTGGGTCATGACATCTGGACTGCCAATAACTTAGCCTGAATTCTTCGTACCCTTTCCTGAGTTTCCCTATCCAAATCAACCCCAAAGATTTTACATTCCTAGCCTCAAACCATCTGATGGGTGATCTACGTCCTCTCCTATAGAGTGACTCAAAAGGTTACATATAAATGCTTAAAAGGTAACTATTATTATAGGAGAACTCAAACAAGGGTAACAGTTAGTCCTAATGACCCCCAAAATCTATTATGCACGCCCTCAACATATCTTCCAACACTTGAATAGTCCTCTCTGACTGCCCGTCAGTTTATGGATGGAAGATTGTACTAAAAGTGAGTTGAGTGTCCGATACCTCATGCAACTTACCCCAAAACTTCAAAGCAAACTGAGTGTCGCGGTCTGAGATGATATAAAGGGGAACCCATTGCAACCTTACTATCTCCTTGACATAAATCTTCGCTAGCTGTTGAGAGTTATAGTCCACTTTGACTTGAATGATATGGGCTCATTTAGTCAACCTGTCCACAATAACCCAAATCGAATCATATTTTCTCCAAAGTCTTGGGTAGTCCCATCGGGAAGTCCATCGCTACCCTTTCATACTTCTATTCAAGAAAGGGCATCCTCTAAAGCAAACTAGCATGTCTTTGATGTTTATACTTTACCAGTTGACAATTCTGGCACTTGGAAGCATACTTTGCTATGTCTTTCTTCATCCTAGGCCACCAATAAAGTATCCTCAAATCCTTATACATCTTGGTCACGCCCGGATAAATAGAATTATGTGAACCATGAGCCTCTGCCAACAAATTCTGGACCAAATCACCAATCCGAGGAATATAAAGTATTCCTCTAAACTTGAGAACACCATCAACATCGAGTGTGGCATCTTTGGTCTCCCCAGACACTATCTTACCCTTGAGCTTAGCCAACTTCTCTTCCTCCAATTGCTTAGTCTTGATTTCCTCTATGAAGGTAGGCTTAACTTGAATACTGGCTAACACCCCACTTTTCTCAAAGATACCCAACCGCATAAACTTATCCTCTAAAGTCTGAATCACTCTGGATAAAGGTCGCTTCTATATTCCCAAGCAAGCCAAATTTTCCATGCTAAATTTATTTCAGCTTAATGTGTATGCCACCACATTAGCCTTGCCTGAATGATACTGTATGGTCACATAATAGTCCTTGAGAAACTCCATCCATCTCCTCTTCCTTGGATTCAAATCCTTTTAAGTGAACATATCTTGAAGACTACGATGATCAGTGAACACCACACACTTAACCCCATATAGATAATGTCGCCAAATCTTGTGAGAAAACACCGCCACCGCCGACTCCATATCATGGGTGGGGTAGTTATTTTATAAACTTTCATCTGTCTGGAAGCATAAGATATGACATTCTTTTTCTACATCAACAACACCTGAATCCAAATGTGAAGCATCACAATAAACAATAAAATCATTACCTTCCACCGGCAAGGTCAAGATTGACGTTGTAGACAAGAGATCCTTGAGCTTTTGGAAGCACTCTTCACATTTATCTAACCACTCGAAAGGTACCTCCCTTTAAGTCAACCTGGTGAAGTGCGTAGCAATAGAAGAAAAAATCTTCACAAACCTACAATAACTGCTAGCAGGCCCCATAAAACTTCCCACTTCTGTCATAGAGCAAGGAAGAACCCAATTCTTAACTATCTCAATATTTTTGGGATATACCATCACTCCTTCTTTCAAAACCACTTGCAGAGGAAAAGCAACTGACGGCAGCCAGAATTCACACTTAAAAATTTTAGCGTACAATTTATGTTTCCCAAGGATACCTAGAACAATACAAAGATGGTTTGTATGTTCCTCCTCTCCCTTGGAGTAATAAAGATATCATCTATAAACACAATCACAAATGAATCAAAGAATAGAATAAACACTACATTCATCAAACTCATAAATTTTGCAGGTGCATTCGTCAACCCAAACAACATTACCAGAAACTCATTATACTCATACTTGGTCCTGAAAGTTATCATACCCTAGATCACATCAAGGTAAGGCATATCAAATATGTATAAATCTACCTGAGTCTATAGGGCCATAAACAACATAGAACAGTCATTATAAACATGGGTTACTGCAACCGACTCTCTAATAGGGGTAGCAACATAGATAAGGGCATCAAAGATATCACAAAGAAAATCAAAACTCAAGGCAAATTCCAGAGATATATGAGAATAAGTAGAACCGGAATAAAACATCACATTAGCTATTTGGCCAAACACAAGAATAGTACCTATTATCACCGCATATGATGACTCTGCCTCTGGTCTGCTAAGAAATGCATAGCACTAAGCTTTGTCATCATTACGACCAACCCACCTTCTAGGTTGCACCGATCCTCTCCTTGTGTTGCCATTACCTTGGCCTCCACAACCTCTCTAATTACCTCCTCTCCCACTCTGTGGATGTCCTTTACCATGATTAACTCTAGCCACTGGAACAACTGCTCCAGTCTACTGCTGAACCTGAAAAAACCTGCTTGTTTTCATGGCGTTCCTTCTAAAAGTTCCCAAAACTCACCACAATAGAAACAACCATGGTCAAGTAAAGGCCTACTGACTGATGAATAATAAGACCCTTGACCACCATTAGTAGCAGATATAGCTGACTGAATAGGATGAGGTGAATACACTTGCTTACATGGACGTGTGGAGTACAAACCACTATAATTACCCATATTCTTGGACTTCATCACTAATTTCTTGTCTTTCCCAGCCTGTCGAACTCCCTCTACCCTTTTCAGAAAGTCTGCCACCTCATTGAAACCGTTACCCACAGAGGTTATATGCATAGAAAAAACCTGCAATTCAGAAATCGTACCTTTAATGAATAACTAGATCCTCTCTTCCTCATTACTCACCAACTGTGTAGCATATTGAGATATGGCATGGAACTTGGCCTCATATGCACCACAAGAAATTGGGTCTTTAGAAACGATTAAACTTGCCACGAATACTCTTAAATTCACCATAAAATATTTTATAGTGGCGACCAATAGGTCGCAAGGATTACTTAAGTGGCTGAAAGTAGTTCGCGGCATCAACCAAAGTTGCTACCAAAAGACACCATAGATAAGATGATGTGTCAAACAAAGTCGCCACAAAACAGCCCCGTGAATTTCTAAAAGTAAGGGTCACCACTAAAAAGAAGTTCTTGTGGCGATGTTATCGCCATAGAAAATCCATCAAAAAGAGAACCATAAAACATTTCCTAAATCCTTCAGAACTACTACGTTGTCAAAGTACGAACTAGAAAAGAGAACCACAAATCATTTACAATCTCTTTCGCAATCACTGCGTTGTCATTGTACGAACACAAAAAATGACTACAAAATATTTCTCAATCTCCTTTGCCACTACTCTCCACATTTATGAACTTTTTCCCTATAATCATAAAAATGAAAAAAGCGAAGAATCGTAATTCATTTATTCAAATTTCAAAGCTCTACAAAGTACATTCGTAAAAAGAAAAGCAGTGGATTGGACTGTGACAATAGGTAGATCTAGCAAGGTAGACCTTTGAGAAATTGAATGTCTAGACAACCAATCATGTTTCAAAAAGCTTATTCTCATGTTGCATAAGGCATGCATATTATATAAAACTGAGTATATTTCTCTAGAAATGAATCATGCTGACAGACTAGTCAAGATAATTGTATCTTATAAATGAAGAACCATTGTTGGTTCCCAAGATAACCCTTTCCTAGTTGACTACAAAGTGGATGACTAACATAAGCATACACAAGCATCAAAATGAAAGAATCATTTAAGAACAGTTTATCAAATCTCAAAGCTATATGAAAATACTGAGTATTAAACATAATGTTTTAAATTAAAGATCTGAAACTGAATACTGCAACACTGACTAAGATTATCTATCTATTAAGCCTCTACTGTATAAATAAAGGTGTCGGAAGAATACCCACAACACCTCAAAATGCTACTACTAACAAATATTAAAATTGTTGTCCTACAAAAAAAAGGAGGTCTCACCAAAAGCTGACGAGTTAATGATGTGATCTCAACGTAAATCCAGTTGATAATCCTAAGGAACTAAATCTACATCATAAAATAATGCAGGTCGATTGACATCAGTGCATTGAATGTACGATTATGTAATAGTTCAAAATAAAATAAATAACTGAACTGAAAGAAACTTAACTGAAATATAGTATAAACCATGATGAAAATCATTTTACCTTTTATTGTAAGAATGCAATAATAATAAATAATGAACTGAAATATTATATTATATATATACATATATATATATATATATATATATATATATATATATATATATAT